>VUQJ01045428.1:6468-21256 GCA_015108635.1 Andinoacara biseriatus
GAGAGAGATACAAAATATATATATATATATATATATATATATATATATATATATATATACATATGTGTGTGTGTGTGTTTGTGTTATTACTGTGATAAATGCACACCTTTTGGTTTTAGAATGAACATGAATGATGAACAGCATCACTTCTGTACAGGTCATATTAACTGCAGGCACACAATGCTTCCTTCAGCCCATTCACAATAGGACCGGACAACCTACTCATTTCATTTAAGAGATTGATTTTTTGTCATCGCCTGATTGCAAGCCACCAAAAATGACATCAGCATGACTTCCATGCATATTGTGACGATATAAAGATTCTGAGAAACAGCCCCGTGCAGTTTTTCACTATTCACCATAACAAGGAATTAGACGTGCGCCACGAGCATAGCTCTAGTTAGCAGTGGTTATACAGACACATTTATGTCATTTAACCTTTTCTGTTTCCATAAAACAGAAAACGAAGAATCTCTTTTGTTTATATCCATATATATTTTAATATATGAGACAATTTTGGGTTATAAAAAACTGTGACTCTAGAGTATACATCAGATAACATTAGATTAGAAGACCTGAATGGAATGCAGGATGAGCCAAGTTGGACATAAACCATGAAATATTAAAAAAGCAAATTATACTACACTTCTTGCCAAGAGGAAGATGACAATCTGTTTTTATTACAAATATTAAATGCGTCTCCCAATTCTGTAGCTGTGTGTGCAGTCCTGAGCGTTAGGCCAGAATGACTAACACACAGGTACGCTGCATATCGAGGCATCGCAGGTGACAAGTAGACTGATGAAGAGACAAAGAAACGGTGCAGCTCACATCCAGTGTCTCATATCTTGATACATGCAGACAGTTATTGTAAACCACATATTCATCTCCAAAAATGACGAAAAAAAAAAGGTTTGGTTTCTGCTAATGGCACACCTCATTTGATTTGTCAACACATTTCCACTCATCTCCATTAATGTTAATGACTTACGGGGGCCTTCGCAGTGGAGTGAAGCCATTTCTCTGGTGAACTGCACCAATAAAATTTACAAAGTGAGCAATAATGGATGAGTAGTATTTTTTTGTTTTGTTTTTAGTTTTTTTTCTTTTTTTTTACTGGGTGATTAGGCTAATGTGCTTTTAATTGGCAGTCTGGAGCTTCTTTTGTTAAGGTTTGCAGAATTAGTTCAGTAGAGTCGACAGGAGGTGTTGAGCAGCGTGCCTTTCAAACAAATAATGAAAAGACACCATGCAAATGCTGCAGGTACACTCATCATTTTCATGGAAATTTAGAAAGCCATTATTTGAACACTTCAAGTAGACTCTCACAATGTTTTTAAGCCCAGAAAAGCCTTTCACAGCTCTCTATTGTGTGTGAAGGGAATGTACTACACACAGTATGCATAGTACCGTTCCCTCATCAGATTCCAGGTATCATTTATATGGTTTGAATGTGACTAACAGCAGTTGAGTATGCGCTTCGTAAAATCAGCTCGCCTGATCTGATTTACTCTGAGGTTGGACGTAAAAGAGGAGCAGGAGAGATAATCCCTTGATTAAAACAGGTTGCAAAGTGTGTCTTTGTTTAATGTCTTAGTTTGATTTAAATTTATTATTTACTACTGTTTTGTTTGATTACTGTACCTATATAGATATACAGTTAGGTCCATAAGTGTTTGGAACATAGCCTTTGGCCAGCTCAGCAACACCAAAAGGTTTAAGGCAAAAAGTAATGACATTGATTAAGGTCCAGCATAGACATAGCAACTGCCTGGCAACCAGCGGCCACTAGGAAAAAAATAAGTAAAATAAGTATTCTCTGACCGGTTGTAAGTGGTTGCTGGCAAAAACCTCCTTGCGACTGCTTGTCATGTTAGCAGATTGCCGCAGTCAGCTGTAGTTTGTGTGGAAGACACCAACTTATTTGCAGACATTAATGTGAAAATGTGAAGAATGCAACACAACTTTTGCCTTTAATGTAACTCCTTTTGAAATGTGTTGGTTTCAGCAGGAATGTAAATAACTTTTATACACTTCAAGTCCCAATGCCGCTTGATGGTTAGCTAACAACTTTATACAGACAAGTTAGCATCTTCTAAACAAATTACAGTCGACCGTGGCGGTCTGCTAGTGACCGAAGCAATTACAAAAGGTTTTTGGGACTGCACCCTCTTTGCAATCAATTAGTGGCTGCAACCTCCAGCAACCACTTGCCAATTGGTTTTATGAAAAAGTCAGTGAAGAAAACATTTAAATTTTCAAATCTGCCATGATGAAGTGTGTCCATTAAGTTACCATCGGATCTATGAAACGTGCAAACTCATCTATTTTATTCTTACCACTGTGCATACAGTACCCAACAAATCTAATAGACCACCACCCAATATAAGCTTAATGTTATAGCTGCCCTAAATTACAGGTAATAACCTAAATATTTTTTTCATGTTTCTGTAATGGTTAATCCATCAGTATGTGCTAGCGCTTTAATCAAAATAATATTTTAATGCTAAAATAATGTGCCAGAGCCCTAGAAAGGCACAAAGGAGCAGATACCGGTCCTGGTGATGGGTTAACGACTTTCTACAGATCTGTCCAACTCTGCCAGAGGAAGTACACAGTTAGTAAATATTACCATTTCTTCTTCATTTATATGACCACTATCTTTCATTGTAAAGTGACCTCAACTGCTGGGCATAACTGGCCTTTCTTTATTCCTTGTATTTTTTGAGTGTATAACAGATCCTATTTCAGTTCTCTGGACTTGCTCCATCTTTGTTAAAGTCAGTGTATTAGGTGGTTTATTAAAGCACAAAATTTCCTGTATCCTTGTCAAATTAAAAGCCCTTTAGCATTTCAGTAGACAGAAACCATTTGTTACTTAACAAGGCTTTCAATGAAAAACAATTTGCAGAAACTGCTTGTGGAAAACCGAAACCAATTTTTACTGTTAAATATATGTGATGCATAAGGTAGGAATTTCACCTTCTCTCAACTGGTTACTTATTGATGTGTTATTTAATGGCACAAAAGAACATGTAAAGAGAGAGGGCAACCATACTATAGGAAAAAATAGTAATGCATAATCCAGTGCCAGCAGCAAGATATGAGAAAATATGTCTGTCAGACAGATAATTTGTCACACAGGCAAAGCTGATGATGAAGCTGAAGCAACAAATGACTTTATGATCTATTCAGAAAGTCAAGGGCAACACATTTTTCTTGATTTTTCGTGGGTATGGCACTCGCAGGTTTGCCTGTGTAAATCTGTAGATCCAAAATATTTCTGCCTGTTGACGTGTATCACATACCATCAGTAGCCTCATTGATGGATCTGTACACTGCAGCAAGAAGAAGCGCACCAAACATCCAAGTACTCAGCGTTCCAAATGTGCACTCTTTTCCTTCAAGGTTTGTCATAGCAATGATGACTTATACCTTGTCCTCCCAGGGGTCATATTGTTCACCCTGCCATCAAAGCCAAAAGGTTGTTCTCCAAGAAACGCTACCACTTCCTGATATGTGTGGGTCAGCAGGAGCTTCAGCACTTTTGACCTCCTATTCTGACTCATCAGATGTGTCTGTGTCCTCTGGTTGCTACTCAATATTGTCCTCATCAGAAACTGGCTCACTTTTATCACTATGGTGCTCTTTTATTCAGCAAACATATGATCCAGACCTTGGTTTACTGTAAATCTTCTCATTTTGGCATGCTGCAAACTGGAGATGTGGACTCTGTAAGTAACAAACTAAACTGCCTTGCTCTATACATGTCATTACACACACACACTTTTTTTTCTGCTTTTATTTTTAATTATGTCCTCCTTATGTGGCCTTAGGAACAAGCAATAGCTTTGGGGCCACATACTGAGGAGTATATAAGCGCTGTTTACTTGTTTCATTTAAAAATCTGTATTTTTTTTTTGTGGAAATGCTCATGTGCTTATTTCAGTTATGCTGTGTTTGTATGGCCACCATGAGTAAGTCCCATGTAGCTATTAATGACTCCTATTTGCTGTTATTATTCAAGGTTTTTTGCATGCAAATGTAAGTGCTCTTATACGTACAATTTAAGGTATTAATATTTAAAAAATATATGAAGACCTTAAGTTTATAAGCTCGTTTATTTCAAATTTATCTCAATTAAGATAGATAACTGTCACTTTAATTGTATAATGATGAAAAATTTCATTTAAAAAAAATCTAATTGTTTTAAAGCACTTGAGGCACCAAACAAATTATTTTCCTTCTTTAAAAAAAAATTACAATAGTTTTGTCATTTTAATTTTTTAACACAGCAATCACTGTTATAGTGGTGCGGTTGATGCTAATGGCCTAATAAGGAATGATGGTTTTGTTACTGAATTCAGTAAGAATGTTGTAATTGTAATTTATTTCTTTTTTAATAAAGATAAGAACTATATTTCCCACCAAGACCAGTCATGATTTAAAAACAGCCCAATAACAGCCTCTGTTAAAACAATAAATTACATTTAAATTACATGACGCAATGGACTGCAAAATTACTGAGTTGCTTTTCTAGGTTCATTGCTCATCACCATATTTATAAATAATCATTGTAATAATTTATCAAATGCTGTGTTCTATTTTTATTCAGAGGGCACAGTTTTCTATGGTGCTTCTACTTTTGTACAAACCCTTTAAGATCATTTTGCCTTTGATGTACTTCAGTCTCATTTGACTCTATTGAAATTAGTGTTAAATACAGTCAAATTTGAGTCTGTTCTATCCTAAAGGGCAAAAGATTGTCTTCAAAAAACAAAATCATAGTGGTTGAATTGAAATAGTCATGACTATCCATCCAGCCAACCATCAGCTTATCCGGGGACGGCTCATGGAGGATCAACCTAGGCAGAGACAGTCAGGCCTCCTTCTTCCCAGCCACTTCCTCCAGCTTATCTGGGTAAAATCAAAGCATCCCAGGAAAGACATATAGAGATATACTCTTTCCAGCATATCCTGTGTCTTATAATAGTTATAATAGTTTTGGATTTTACATTCTAGTTTAGTTTTAGTTAGTTTTTACTTTTTTTTCTCTAATTCAGTTAGTTTTAATTAGTTTGCAGAATGGTTTTACTTTTTTTTTATTAGTTTTTATTTTTGGTTTCAGGCTTAGTTTTAATTAGTTTCAGTATTAGTTTTAGTATTTTCATACTTAATCAGGTGCAAGATTCAAGGTGCAAAAGTGACTATTGTGTGACAAAGATACCTTTAAAGAAATATATTCAACAACCAGCTGTTCACAGACAGCAGCACTACGTGCTAAATATGTGGAACACCAACAGACAGAAACAAAGAAAAACATGAACTCCAAAACTCAATAAATTCTACAATAAACTTCAGCATCAACGCAGTAGCAACATCTATATGTTTGACAAAAACTCTTTGAATGGCGGCGCGCAGATACGCAGCGGCTCCGAGCTCCCTGGTCGTGCTTTTTCTTTTAAATGTTTTGTGTGTTTATGTATGAATGCTTATGTGCGGTTCACAATTTCATCAAGCACTTGTGTTTGATGACAATAAAGGCTTCTGATTCTGAATGAGTCAAAGGTCAAATCCAGCTGCATCCTGATGCTGAAGCTGCTTCTGTGTTGGAGCTGCTTGGTTAGATGCTCCTAATTAGACTCTCAGGGTCTTTGCAGCCTCTGTACACAACCTACGGAAGTGTCCCACCTCATGTCCGCATTTATGCTTGTGTAGCTGGATTATGTGTGTAAATTACCATGTGGTCACGTGCTAGTGTTTTATATGCGGTGCCGGCTGGGACTTTTTTTGGTCCTCGCTCTTTGTGCTCAGTTTTTTTGGCTGCAAACATATTTGTCCCTGTTTTTTCCACTTTCTTCATTCGCTAACGTCCATTCCAACTGTTTCAGCGTCTCCCTCCAGGAATTTGCTGACATTTGTGAGTCCTTATATTGAAGCTTTGATTATTATTCCTGGTTGTTATTCTCTGACTGATAAAGCAGCCGGAAACACACAAGGACTGAACAGGTTAATCACAACATTGTGGCTGCGTTGACCCGAAAAGTAGTCACATTTCTCCAGAGGTGACCTCAGGTTGGCTCGTAGGATCAGAGCGGTTTGTGTAGCTGCTTTGTGCGCCTCTCAGGTGGACTTTGGTGTTGGTGGTTTTTCCTGAGAAGTGTTCCACACATTTTCATCATCCACAACAACACACTCGCTTCTATGTGAGCTATCACAGTCAAAGGAACTCCATTTGGGATTCTGCTGCTTTCTCTGCAGACCGCCACCATTACTTTATGGACCAGCGCATTGAGCACACGTACACACACGCACATGCACGCAGTTGCCCGACGGCGCTCCCAGCTGAAACTCGGAGAGCGGAAAAAATTATTTCACATCAATCCACAAGGCTTTAAAAAATGACAAACAAGAAAATTAAAGTTTATCTATAATTTCAGTTAGTTTTAGTTTTGTAAACTTACAATACAGTTTTGGTTTATCGTATTTTCCTTTTAATTATAGTTTTTATTTATTTCAGTTAACGACAATGTTTTTTCAATTTCAGTTTTCGTTATTTCATTCATTTTCGTTAACTACCTGGTCTGTGAACAGCTGGTTGCTGCATATATTTCTTTAAATGGTATCTTTATTGTGTAATAAAAACTTGACAGTCACTTTTGTGCCTTGAATTTTGCACCTGATTAAGTATGAAAATACGAAAACTAATACTGAAACGAATTAAAACTAACTAAAACTAACCATGAAACCAAAAATAAAAACTAATAAAAATGAGCAAAAGCACTCTGAAAACTAATTAAAACTAACTGAATTAGAGAAAAAAAGTAAAAACTAACTAAAACTAAACTATAATGTAAAATCCAGAACTATTATAACCCTGCTCGGTACCTTCTCTCTGTGTGTAACAGAGGATTTGCAGGCAGAGGACGGATTTTACTTCCAGCTTAAACACGGCTCAGAATAATCAGTCCGAATCAGGTGATTTAGGAAAAACACACTTTCGCCAACGTCCGTTGATATTCTCCAGATATGTGAAAATTTTTTTTTAAACTGAATGAAAGAACACACGTGGCTGCTGGATTATCAGCAGCACGAAGTGAAAACAGCTGCAGTGCATGAAGATACTTTAAAGATCTCCATCCAGTTTTCCAAAGGCTTCATATCCTGCTGAGTGAAACTGCGACACCGTGACCGTTAACATTAGCGAGGACCTTCATAAATAAAGGAGTTGAACTTCACTGTGGGTACGTTCCAAAAGCTCCTCTTTTCCTCACCACCTGGTAGGAAAAGAGGAGATCAGAAAATCTCCCTAATAATGTGGTGCTGGATATCTGCTGTGTTCAGAAGACGGACAACAAAATGCAGCTCTTACTTCACCATAAGGTGTTCTTACCCTGGTCCTATAAAGGATTTCTATGAGCAAAGGAAGATTCCCTCCATCCCTTATCCCAGCAGACCCAAAGTACTGATGTTATTATACAGAACCTCGAGCAGATTTAGGAGCATCTATAAGCCTGTGTTTGTTATACAGGGCAGCACCCACAGGTTTGCTTCCAGCTGCTGTGATGGGAAAATGCAAACACTCACATGGCCGTCCCTATGAATTATGGGACGGCCTGTCATAAAGGATGCTCCATGTATCCTATGATAAAAGGAGGTAATAAAGGAAGCACGGTGAGGAACCTTCTTCAGCAAAATGGCCTACTGGAACGTACCTAAAATTCTGTCATCTCTACGAGCTGGTTTTCCCTCCCACACACACACACTTCACCTGTGTGTGTGTGTGTGTGTGTGTGTGTGTGTGTGTGTGTGAGCTACCTGTCTCCACTCTGTGTTATGAGCCTCCTGCAGGTCTCCATCTGGACATCCAGGCCTCTCTTCATCGAACACATCTCCATGTACTCATGCAGGTGACGGTTCATGTCACTCTTTGCTGTGGCCAGTTCCAGCTGGCAAGGAGACAGACACACACACACAAATACTGCTGTTTAGTTACATGTGCTCCTTTTATGCGGACCTTATTCTGAAGGGATCATGCAGGAGAGCCTGGCCCTGCAGATGGGACTCCAGCCTTGCAGGTACATGCTGCTGAATCTCTCATTTGGCAAAGGGCAGCCAATCAGAGGAGAGTAGGCATAAAGGCAGGGCCTGCACCAAGTCCCAGTATAAGATGGATTATTCTGAGCTGTGACTCATGCAAAGCTACTCTAACAGTACAAGAACACTTTAACAGCTGCAGGCCAACAACATCTGACCTTCATGCTTCTGTAGCAGTCTCACCTCTATCTGGTCGATAGTGTCCTGGTATTCCTTCTCTCTGGATTTGAACAGAGACTCTGTGTCTTTAATCACCTTCTCGATGGACTCGTCCTGCAGCAGCAGTAGGAAGAAAGAGGATAATCAGGTTGGTCTGAGTCTCTTCACTTTGTGCTCATGTAAAACAAATAAATAAAAGGTCTGAACTTATAAAAGTAACTTTATAACAACATTTATGATATTTCCTGTCCTCGTACTTTGAGCCAACAGCTCTAAGTCGCATTACTGCCACCTTCTGGCAGCACATCACATGTCACCAGGGAAAATGGATATTTTATAGCTGCATGTATATAAAGTTTTTCTTTCAGAACTTAATGCTTATTTGAAAACCATGATCATCCCCACAGGAATCCCAAAATATTAACACAATATGCGCATAGTGCAGCAGCCGAGCACACATTTTTAACTCTTTCTGCTATAAATACTTTGCAGAGCAGCGACTCCAAAAGAATGGGCTGTGAGGGAATCATAACATCATAAGTCATCTACAATAAACATAGAACACATTTCTAATAAAATAGATACAATTTTAATTAAAATGCAAATGTTTATTTTAATTGTAATTAACCTTTAAATTAAAAATTTTTATAAAAATTAATGATTAAACATTCAAATAATAAAAAAAGCAACCTGAATAAAAGTGATGTGTGTTTATTTATCTTTAATAAAGTCTCCTAAAGAAGAACGGAGCGTTTGTGGAGAATAAGGAAGTGTATTTGGAAGCTGCAGCGACTCCTCGTTCTTCTGCTTCACGGACCGCTGCCCTCCCTCCATTTAAACAAATCCAGGGCTCTGAAATACTGCAACTTATCAAATTACCACTCACAGATTTGATCAGGTCTACGGGTTCTTTGTAAAAATGAAGCTAATTATAAATGTATTTCCTTTGAAACAGCATTAAAATGAAACCTGTTTTTGCCATTTTTGCTTCATTTGTCAGACTCCACCTCAGCAGCAGAGCGGAGGCTTTAGTGGGCGGAGCAGCTCTGCAGGTGTGTTCAGCCTGTCGGGTTCCCTGCAGCGTCGGCTCATTGGCTTTGTTTAGTTTCCCTGGTTAAAAGCAGCTCCCAGGTCAGTGCGATGGGCTCCGCAAACGAAAACAGAAAGCAGCTTGTCCAAAGGAAAACTGACAGGAATCTCTGACAGAGGGGAAACCTGTGAGGAGCTCACCTGCTGCTGACACCTGCTCCAACAAAGTGTTTGAACACTTATTATAAAATAGGGGCTTTCTTAGACTGGTTGAAAAGTTCGAATCACTGTGGTGAGTCCGGTTAGAACTCCAACGAAAGAGCTGAGTCGCACTCCAGTGGGTTTAGTAACTTGAATTTACTGCTTACTCTTTACATTACAGGAACTGGATGTGTGGTTCTAAAACAGATAACAAATAATGTGACAACAGTGTCCAAATACTGTCAAAATAACTAACTGAAAATCACACACTCTTAATGACTGCAACATTGTTTCTAAATAAGTACGACACACGAACTCACGTAGGTACAAACTCACGTACGTAGTGCTCATTAAAATGTACAATTGAACAGAGCATGATATAAATTAAGGGTGAAACGGGTATATTCTGCAAATTGAACTATCATTTACTTTCAACATCACTTACTTGTATTTCCACGCACACAAATCAAAATGGGGTGGCTAGCAAACTCTAAACAGCAAATAATTACACAAACTTTGGCCTGTACAACTCCAGTGCAGCTCCTCTCCCCTCTCTGCCATTCCTTGTCTGCATGCTGCACACCAGTGGTCCAAGCTCCGCCCCCTTAAGGGGCCAGCATGACAGTTCCTTTAGGCAGCCTTTTCCACACTTATCCTTGATCAAAGCTTCTGCTTTGGGAAAACTTGATATGGATATCTGCCAAATACTTTTTTTTAATGTTTCTATAGATATTTTATTTGATTCGATAATCTTCCTCCGTGAATTGCCACTTTATCGTGGTGGAGGAGTTTGTGTGTCCCAGTGATACCAGGAGCTATGTTGTCCGGAGGCTTGTCCTCCTGGTAAGGTCTCCCATCGCAAATTGGTCCTAGGTGAGGGTCCAGACAAAGAGCAATTCAGAAGACCCCTATGGATATAAGAGCAAGGGAACAGTTTACCCCACCCGGGATAGGGTTACCGAGGCCCCACCCTGGAGCCAGACCTGGGGAGGGAGCTTGAGGGAGAGCGTCTGGTGGCCGAGCATTAGCCTGTGGTGCCCGGCCGGGTGCAGCCTGAAGAGGCCACATGGGCCCGCCCACCACCTGCAGAAGGCATCATAGGGGTCGGCTGCAGTGTGTGTTGGGTGGTCGCCAAGGGCAAAGGCCCTGGCGGACTGATCCCCAGCTATTGAGACTGGCTATTGGGACATGGAATGTCACCTCTCAGGTGGGGAAGGAGCCTGAGCTAGTGTGTGAGGTTGAGAGATACCAGCTAGATATAGTTGGGCTCACCTCAACACATGGCCTGGGCCCTGGAACCAGTCTCGTGGAGAGGGGCTGGACTCAGTTCCAGTCTGGAGTTGCCCTCGGTGCGAGGCAGCGAGCTGGGGTGGATATTCTTATATCCCCTCGGTTTGCAGCCTGTATGTCTGAGTTTTCTCCAGTGGACAAGAGGTTTGTTTCCCTGTGCCTACGGGCCGGGGAACGGGTCTTGACTGTCGTTTGGGCTTATACACCAAATGACAGTCTAGAGTACCCACCCTTTTTGGAGTCGCTGAGCGGGTTGCTCGAAGGTGCTCCATCTGGTCACTCCATTGGGGGACTTCAAAAATCATGTGGGCAATGACAGTGAGATCTGGAGGGGCGTGATTGGGAGGAACGGCCTGCCCAATCGGAACCCGAATGGTGTCTTGTAATTGGACATATGTGCAAATCACAGTTTGTCCATAACGAACACCAAGTTTGAGCATAAGGATGTCCATAAGTGCACATGGCACCAGGACACCCTAGGTCACAGGTCGATGATTGATTTTGTAATCTTATCATCAGATCTGCGGCCGTATGTTCTGGACACTCGGGTGAAGAGAGGAGCTGAGCTGTCTTTCATCCCATCAGCAGTAAGACTGTATAATGCATCATAATGTCAAGAATCACTTGGACACTTTACCTCCACTTCCATTACCCTAGCCATACATCTTATCTATTACACTGACTCTAAATGCATACTATGTATGCTGACTGGCTACATGTATAATTTAAGGGTTGATATCTGTATATAGTGTTCTTTGATGTACGTGTGTATATGTATATGTGTATTGTTGTATATATTTTATGTATATAGTGTTTTTTCTTTTCTTTTCCTTTCTATTTTATTTAATTGGTCTAATTTTATTCATCTTCATAGTCTTCTCTGTACTGAGTACAAATTTCCCTGCTGTGGGATCATTAAAGTTCTATCTTATCTTATCTTAACTGATCAGCACCTTGTGGTGAGTTGGATCAGGTGGCAGAGGAAGATGCTGGACAGACCTGGTGCACCTAAATGTATTGTGAGGATGCGGTGGGAACGCCTGGTAGAACCCCCAGTCTGCAAGATCTTCAACTCCCACCTTTGGCAGAACTTCGACAGCATTCTGAGGGAGGCTGAGGACACTGAGTCTGAATGGACCATGTTCCGCACCTCCATTGTTAAGGCAGCTGCCCAGAGCTGTGGCTGCAAGCTAGTTGGTGCCTGTCGTGGTGGCAACCCCCAAACCAGATGGTGGTCACTGGAGGTGAAGGGAGCCATCAAGCTGACAAAGGAGTCCCATCAGGCTTGGTTAGCCTGTGGGACTTCGGAGGCAGCTGACAGGTATCGGCATGCCAAGCGGAAGGCAGCTCGGGCTATGGTTGAAGCAAAACCTCGGGTGTGGGAGGAGTTTGGTGAGGCTATGGAAAAAGACTTTCGGACAGGATCAAAGCGATTCTGGCAAACCGTCAGGTGACTTGGGAGGGGAAAGCGGTGCTCTAATCACACAGTTTATAGTACAGGTGGTGTGCTGCTGACTTTGACTGAGGCTATAGACAGACGGTGGAAGGAATACTTCAAAGACCTCCTTAACCCCACTGACACGCCTTCTGTAGTGGAAGCAGAGTCTGGGAACGAAGGGGATGACTTGCCTATCACTGGGGGTGAGGTCACTGAGGTGGTTAAAGAACTCCTTGGTGTCCTGAAAGCTCTGGATGTTGTAGGGCTGTCTTGGTTGACATGCCTCTGCAACATCTTGGTCTGCCACTGGATTGGCAGACCGAGATGTGGTCCTCATCATTAAGAAGTGAGAACGGAGGGTGTGCTCCAACTTTCAGGGGATCACATTCCTCAGCCTCCCCGGTAAGGTCTATGCCAGGGTGCTGGAAAGAAGGGTCCACCCATTAGTCGAACCTCGGATTCAGGAGGAACAATGCAGTTTTCATCCTGGTTGTGGAACGCTGGACCAGCTCTTTATCCTCTCAAGGATATTCGAATGTGCGTGGGAGTTTGCCCAACCAGTCTACATGTGCTTTATGGACTTGGAGAAGGCATTCGACCGTGTCCCTCGGGGTATCCTGTGGGAGGTCCTGCGGGAGTACGGGGTGTCTGGCCCGTTGTTGCGAGCCATTCAGCCTCTGTACAATCGCAGTGAGAGCCTGGGCTGTACAGCCTGTAATAAGTTGGACTCGTTTCCTGTGGGTGTTGGACTCCATTGGGGCTGCCCTTTGTCATCGATTCTGTTCATAATTTTTATGGACAGAATTTCTAGGCGTAGCCAGGTAGCGTGTAATGAAGCTACAGATTGTGGAACAAATTTTATGTCAACATTGTTGCAACAAGTCTATAAACTGCTAGGAGTGAAGGGAATTAAGACCACCCCTTATCACCCCCAAACGGACGGGCTTGTTGAAAGATACAACCAGACACTGAAAAACATGCTGCGCAAGTTTGTTTCCCATACAGGAACAGATTGGGACCAGTGGTTGCCGTATTTACTGTTTGCCTACCGAGAAGTACCTCAGGCTTCTACAGGTTTCTCACCATTTGAGCTGTTGTATGGACGTCAAGTTAGAGGGCCGTTGGACCTATTGAAGGATTATTGGGAGAACCCCAAATCAACCAAAGAAAATGTCATGTCATACGTGGTCAAGATGAGACAGAAACTAGAGGAAATGACCGCATTGGCCCGGGAAGCAATGACGACAGCACAGCAGAAACAGAAGAAATGGTATGATCAAAGAGCCAGGGAGAGAGTTTTTGAACCAGGCCAGAAGGTGTTGTTGTTGCTCCCAACTTCTGATAGTAAGCTTTTGACCAAGTGGCATGGACCTTATGAAGTCACCAGACATGTTGGGAAGGTAACATATGAACTTTTGATGCCAGATAGACTCAAAAGACACCAGATATTTCATGTTAACTTATTAAAAGAGTTCCAGGAGCGCCAGAGGCCCATGCAGCAGCTGTTGGTTTGTTTAGTCTTTGACGAGGAGGTGACTGAAAAGTTCTTACCTACCAACAAGGGGGGTTCTATCCAAGTTAACCTGTCTCATCTGTCAGTTTCTCAGCAGCAGGATGTTGCACCACTTCTGGACCCAAAGCTCTTCAGGGAGACTCCAGGTTTTACTGACCTGGTCCAGCATAACATCCGTCTGAAGAATGATGTTCCAGCACGACAAAAGAACTATAGGATCCTGGAGCGGTTAGTGCCGGTGCTAAAAGAAGAGCTCAAGTTAATGTTGGAGCTGGGTATAATTGAGGTTTCCAGCAGTGAATGGTGCAGTCCAGTTGTGTTGGTGCCAAAAAAGGATGGCTCCCTAAGGTTTTGTATTGACTTTCGGTGCTTGAATGCTGTGTTGCAGTTTGACCCATATCCTATGCCCAGAATAGATGATTTGTTGGAGAGGGTTGGACGAGCAAAGTACATTACAACCTTGGACCTCAGCAAAGGCTACTGGCAAGTGGCTCTGGCACCAGAGGCCCGGGAGTTAACAACTTTTAAGACTCCATTTGGTATGTATCAGTTTAAAGTAATGCCATTTGGTCTTCAGGGAGCACCAGCTACATTTCAGAGACTTACGGACCATGTCTTAAGAGAGATGTCAGACTTTTCAGCAGCATATCTAGATGATGTGGTTATTTTCAGCCAGTCCTGGGAGGACAAGTGCTGCAGTGCATTAGAGCTGCAGGCTTGACAATTAATCCCCACAAATGTGCAATCGCCCAGAAGGAAGTAGAGTATTTGGGCTACGCCATTGGTTTTGGTAAGATCAAGCCTCAAGTGGGAAAGGTGGAGGCCGTCCATTCCTTTCCTGTCCCTACCACCAAGAAAAAGGTAAAGCTTCCTGGGGTTGGTGGGCTGGTACAGGAAATTTATTCCTCACTTTACGGAGCTTTCAGTAGCGTTAAATAACCTCATCAGAGACTCAGCCCCCAGAAAGGTTCAACCGACTGCAGAGTATGATAAAGCTTTCACAGAACTTAAAAGTGCCATCTGTACTCAGTCTGTTTTGCATAGCCCTGACTTTGACAAAC
>VUQJ01045432.1:69995-82087 GCA_015108635.1 Andinoacara biseriatus
AAAAAAAAAAACCCCAAAAAAAAAAAAACCCTTAATAAAAAAAAAAAAAAAAAAAAAAAAAAAAAAAAAAAAAACCTTTTGGAAGGTGTCGGATGCAGAGGGCGAATTTGTGGATAAGGGAATGTCTCTCCACACCAGTGCAGGTCTGAGTTAACGAGTCCGTCATTAGATAGCGGCAGGGCTGCAACCATGAAGCCTAATGAGCCAAAGAGCTGTGCTGCTGCAGCATGTCCGGCCAGTGCCAGGAACACAAGAGAGGGAGAGAGAGCAAGACAAGAGAGGGAGGGAGGGAGAAAGAAAAAGATGAGAGAGATAGAGTGGAGAGTGCAAAAAAAAGAAGAAGAAAGGGGGCTAAAATCCATGTGGACCATAGCAGCTCCCCAGCCCTGTTTCACCTCTTCCTGCATCCTCTTCCTCTCCATACTTTTTCTTTTTTACAAAGCCTTGATTTCTTCCCTTTTTCTAATGACAAGAGGAACAAGAGAGGGAGAAGGAAAAAAAGCCCAAAGGTCTTCTCTGGTTAAGTTCTGTCCCAGTGCTGCTGCTGCTGCAGAACAGTACATTCCTCTCCCCCTTCCGACTACGCGTCTCACAGACGAACCATGCGGTTAATAACTGATTGCATCCGAAGAAGAGAGTGCAAAGAGACAGGACAGGAGACATCAAGGCCCATCAGTGGTAAACTCCGTCCAAAAGCGATGGAAGAACATATATTACCTGTCAGATCAGTTTCTTATCTGAGCTGCTCCTCCTCTCTTCCCCTTCCTCTCCTCCTCTTCCCGTAGTGAAGAGAGCCATAATGACCTAGAGAGCGCTCCAGCTGCTGCAGCCATCGTGTGTGCCGGGTGCACGCCTGACTCGCTGAATCAGCTTCTATGATTGGGGGGAGGAGGGGTGATGGCGGGCGGGTTGAGTGCCAGAGTCAGGGAGGGGAGGAGGGAGAAAGGAGAGGAAGCGGGTGTACACACATGTACACACATTCCCACACAAACACAAGTCATACCTTTAGAGGAGGAAGACGTAGAGCTGACATGAAGAGATGCTATTTGGAAGAGAAAAAAAAGGAGAGAGAGAAGAGGGAGAAAAGGAGGGGTGAAAAAAACTGCAGCACCCTTCTCTCCATCATGTGCATTCTGAGGGGGAAAGCTGGGAGGATGCCCTGATCGGTGGATGAGGCAGAAAGTGTACCAGTCGTACTCCCACCCTGCCTTTTTCTTATTCCATCGACACACGCACAGCCCCAGAGCTTTATTCTGCTCCTAAAATGCGCTTTTATTATTCAGTGGAACTTTATACACAGCAGCTTAGATGAGGGAGTTTACTGAATGTTTGAAAGCAGAATTATGATAGAAGTATTTAAAAAAAGAAGAAGATGGGGAAGAGGAGCAGGCTGTGCCTCTGCGGTAGAAGACAGCTGTACTTTTAATATTTGCTTGTGATCCATGCAAGTTTGATTACCATTGTCACAGACTAGAGGTGGAGGATATTGCAATATCACTCTGGTGTTGTTCTCCCGTCAGTATACAGCTTATACATTCTAATGCATCGCGAGGGTCACCTTTGCATAGGGAGTAGATCAAAGAGATGCTGCTGCAGTTATGAGGAAGAGCACGGTGGTAGCAAGTTAGGGGCAAGGGGCCAACTGACCAGTGGCTCCACGTTGTGGAGGGCTACGCTAAACGGTTAGCACTTTGTGGGAAGTGAAGCATTTGAAACATGTCTTGGCCCTGTTTTGCCAGGCTGCTCCTGTGTCTTGTCTCACCACCTCCCTGACCATATTTAGTCAAGCAGTGCAAAAAATAGTTCCCGCTCCACTCCACTCTCCTCTCCTCTCCACTCTCTCCATATCCCCCCTCAGCAACTGTTGGCTGCAGGCTCCGGGAAGCCTCCCCCCCAGCTCCCAGCCTATCGATTCCACCGGCCTGGAGGGAGAGAGGCGCGTTAGTCCAGCTAGCCCCTGCTACCATTTGCTGCGCTATTTTTAGTAGCTCCAAATAAAGTGGTCTCCCGTGCTTCCACTTGTATGTTCTTGAAACCTTCCCATTCCCTGCTTTACATCCTTACCACCACTACCTCCTCTGATACACCCCCCCCCCATTCCCTCTGTCTTTTTGACCAACCCACAGTCTTTATCATTCTTTTTTTTTTTTAAATAGAACTAGAGCAAGCTGACTGTGGTTGAGCATCTGCCTTTTCACTGCTATACTTAGAATAACTGCAAATTCGTAGGAGTAAGGCCGAATGTGTAGTGCAGAGATTAGACAACAAGAAATATCATTGTTTATCTATTTATATATATTTATATGTACCATTTCTGGCAGTGCAGGAAGACAAGTTAGCACCCTTACCTCCAAGGCACTGAAAAGTTTGTACTGCTTTCTTTTTTCTTTTTTTTTTTTTTTGGAGCTCTCATTAATTTTCAAGTGTCTTTTTCAAGCTTTCCCGAGGCGCGACCACAGAAGAATCTATTTAATTAGTTGGTCTCATCATGGTGCACATCTATACTGTACGGAAGCACCGTCCTCTGTGCCCTCCTCCTCTTTTTACTCTCTGTTCTTCTCCGTTTTAAACTTCCAGACTCTAGCCTCCCACTGGTACCTCCACGAGTCCTCTTACTTTCACCACCTGCATTTTAACTGCAAAAAGCCCCATGTCAAGAAAGCTAATGTTTTTGCATTCCAGTATGTTCTCATGAGACAGAAAAATTTCACGCAGTTCTCTGGTCCGTCATTTGATAAGCCTTTTAAGAAGCTCTGTCACTTTTCTCTCAGTCACAGTTATATCTTAGGCCTTTGTCATTGTGCAGATAATTCTGCATAGATTTAAGTGTGCAATATAAGTAATGTATTGTCACCACAAATTCTAGCTTTTCAATGAAAGGAAATTACCATTTTGCAAGCTAAAATGGATTCCAAGCTCAGAACTTGACCATACACGGCCAATCAAGGATCAGAATTGCAGCTAGATAAATGACTGCCCCACAGTCCCTGTGATTGGAAACCTCTTCAAATTGAATAAATGGTAATTTCGGCCTTTTTATGTACTCTGTTTAAATTTACACACAGTTAATGCACTTACTGTTCATGCACGTCTTTACTTGTGTTTTTATTCTCCCCCCTAAGTTGGTTAAGGTTTTTGTGGCTTCTAACAAACTCCACTGAGGATGCCCTTGTATGCTATGTGTATCCCCCTCCTCCGGGTCTCCTCTCTGCCTGATCCAGCTACCCAACCCACCAGTTTAATCTCAATTACATCCCGACATCCCTTCTGTCCCGAAACTCTGCAGCATGGCTTATATCTTCTCTCCATGATGAATAGCACAGGGCTGAATGTTTAGCTGAGCAGTTAATCGATCAATAAGAAAAGGGTCTACTAATGGATGTGCTTTGTTTCACTGGATGAAGGGGTGGGTGCGCTTGTTCTCTCTATGATTACCGGTTAGGACATATCTCCACTCAAATTAAGAAAATATTACTTGTTAAACAGTTTAGTGCCAGATTAAAATTTTTTTTACAGTTTTTTAAATTCTTTTCCGTTCAGTACATGTATCGATCAAAAACAAAGGCAGCATTCAATTAGCTCTGTTTATAAAATGCTTGCAGAAATTAAAATATTTTAATCTTATCTTGTCCTGTTAAGAATTTTGTTGGGGATTTTCTCTATAAATTGACCTTATAAAACTACAAATGCAAAGCATAGTAATGTAAACTCTATGAAGTTGTTTTAAATGTAAAAATAATATATATATTCTGATTTTAAATTACACGAGTGATATTAGGTTAGTTTAATTCTGTCTGGATAGCTCAGTGCTTGTTTGCTGCAAATTAAACATATGCTGGTAGAAACACATGGCCTCATGAAGTGTGGCAATGGCAGCATTAATTCAGTTTTATTTATGTAGCACCAATTCTCAACAGCAGTCATCTCAAAATGATTTATACTGTGAAGCAAAGATTCTAAACTATTAGAAAGAGAACCTCAGTAATCAAGTGATTGTCTAGGAGCAGGCACTTTGGCAGTAGTGTGAAGGAAGAACTCCCTTTTAACAGGAAGTGATATCTGGCAAAACCAGGTTCAGCCATGTGCCGTACCAGTTGGGAGTGAAGAGGCAGAGAAGGGAGCATGGCGAAAGCATGGGAATTCCCCACCCGCTGTCTGAGCCTATAGCAGCATAACTCCTTTGGTCACCGTGTACTACATAGCATCACTTTCTATAGTTATATATTGTACTGTAATATTAATTTTCGGAATCTCCTACCTAAAAAGATTACATAGGCAAAAGATGAATTCTGTCTTGTGACCGAAAGGAATAACTAAGGGATGGTTCAGGGTCGTGCTGTGATGATGATTTAGTGCAGCAGGCCTTGTAAGAGTGAATGGAATGTTATTGGTATGTTAATGGTATGTTGTTTTCTGGAATAGAAAGTTGCAGTGATTTGTTGCCATTTTGAGTTTAGGCACTTCTTTCCCAGCCCTGCAACAACATACTGGCAACTTTTCCAGGGTGTACCCTGCCTCTTGCCCTGTGACAGCTGGGATAGACTCCAGCACCCCGGTGACCCTGAATAGGATAAGTGGAAGACAATGAATGGATGCTGCTTTCCAGTCAGTGTCAGGAACATCTTTTGCATCTAGTGTGATCCAAGCTGTAAAACTGTAATGTAATGAAAAGCTTATGGATGACTTTAAATATCTCTTAATAAGCATTATGTATTTAGGTTCGTCCATATGATGTACAAATGTTACGAGAGCTCATTTATGAGTTTACCTAAGTGAGAAGCAGGTTTTCTTTTGGATTGGGATGTTTTGTACTAGGACTTCTGGTTAGTTTTGTTTTGATGGTGAAACATCTGATTTTTGTCAGAGCTTCAAGATGGTCATGAGAGTACAGTCTTTCACCATGTTTAAATTTCACCTTTTATGTGTACCTGTCCACCAGTCAACATCATAAAGGGATTAAAGGTGCTTTAAAAAAGTTTGTGCTTTTTAAGTAAATCTCCATGCTTCTTTTCCATGAGCCGGGGCTTTCCTTGTGGTTACTTGTACATCTATGTTAAGCTGTCCAAATACAGGATGATTTGCTTCCACATTAGTGTTTTCACTGAGATTTATGCCACCGTGACAGTGACAGCGACAGCCGTGTCCAAATGAATGATATTTTCTGGTTGCCCATCTATCTTTTTCTCAGGTATACTAAATAGCCCCTAAGAGAATCTTATCAAAGTTTACACAAACATTCACTTGGCTTTCAGGATGAACATATGATTTTGGTGGTTAACTGTCGAGGTCATGACGACCTTATTACAGGAGGGGTCATAACAGGAATGTTTCAAGGACATCTTTTGAAATTTGGAAAAATTTGGGGAGAATGACCTCAGAGAAAATTTGGAGGAGACTCAAGACCATCTTGATCAGTGCACTCTGGCACTTATCCCTTGATCGTTACTGGGCTTATTTTAAGTCATTACTTTGTGAAAGTTCTGTTTAGCCTATTTGCATTAAAACACCACACTGGCCTTTTCAGATTTACACACTCTGGGGGTTGCTTTGTGAAAGCTCCATTTTCAGGTAGAGAAAAATGCTGATTTAGATTAGGCAAAGTGGTAAACAGAGAAAAGATGTTTACAGTGTTTACAATTTTAGCCATCTTAATTTCGATGTACCTCACTGTCAGCACCTCTCCTCTCCCTCCTCCCACAGCGCCCCTCTTTTGTATCCTGCTCCCCACACTTGCCTGCCTCCTCATCCCTTTACACAGTGCATCATTTGAAGAGGTGAGGCTGTTGAGTGCTTGGAGGAATAAAAGTGATTTATGAATAGGGCCAACCTACCTGGATGCTGGAGGGGGAAGCCAGTGGCAGTCAGCTTCTCTGATCCAGTAGCCCATTGTTCCCTTCAGCCTCACCGCAGGGGAAGTTCCTCTGCTTCTCTGATCTTTTACCGTGGCTTACTGGTGCCACATTTTTACCAATAAACGACTTTCAAACTCCACCTTTGCACAGATGCTTGTGATGCACAACCATTTTCTCTGATGCACAAGCATCCACAATTTATAGGTTGTGATCTGTATTTATTTACAGGCAGCCACGCAAATAACCCATGCACTCTGCACAGGTTTTATTGTTGTGCTTTCCCTAACAACAATTAATGCTTTTTTTAATTTTAATTTTACAATCTGAAAAAATAAATACAGTAGAGAATAGCCAGCTGCATCAGAAAACCAGACTTAACCCTACTTATAAAATAAAGAGAGCTTCTGTAGACACAAAGGATGATTTAGAATATGAGTACCTTGTCACTCTAAGCATGTACGCAAAACTATTTCACATGCACACTTATTACATAATGCAGACAACAGTATTACTTGGTTAAAAAAATTTGGGGGATTTTTGGGCACAGTGATGCATCTATTAGTTTTTGCAAATTTATCTACTATATGTCAGGATCAATTTGGACATACAGAGTAATATGAGATCATTCCTGATTGTGGGATGTTGGTGGAAATAAACCTATTTGCAGGTGCTCAGCTGTGGTTCATTAAAAGATAAACAATCACAGAAATATTTCAAAGTAACCCTAGGAATCCACAATTATTATCGTGCACACTGTGCATTCTTGAATTAAGTTACTGCTCCTGTTTTTTTTTGTTTGTTTGTTTTTTTTAGTAATTATTTAGGCCTTTGTTTTATTTCTTCATTTTGGTTGCTCAGCTAGGCTCTGCAATATGTTGCTGTATCCTAAGAAACCATCATGTAGTGCGGTGACTGGTTCATTCGGCGAGTCTGGGTACCACTTTGCTGCAGCACGCATTGCGCGTTAGTTGAAAAGTCCCCCAATTGTCCACCTCTCTATGAGCTGGGACCACTCCAACAGATCAGCCAGAGGACACGCTGATACAAGCCCCAATCCCCTTGTGACCAATCAGAATGCCCACACTTCCTCCTAGGGCAGGGCCAACAGTGGCTCTGAGCCAATAGATAAGCTCAGCCATGCTGTAATGCTCTGTCTATCCTGTGGCATGCTGAAACATTGAGTCGTGGCTGCTATGTTGCTACAGCACATGTAGGGAGAGGGAGGGTTGGGGGTAGCAGAGGGGGGGAGGGAAGGATAGATGGATAAAGGGGGAAGGGGGAAGAGAAGAAATGAGGGATGGATGGATGGATGGATGGATGGATGGATGGAGGGAGGGAGAGGTACAGCCCATACGGAAGGGACTCAAGGACATAAAGAGCTTTTGGGAAAGTGACTATAGCATGCAAAGAGAAACGCTTGCATTGTGAAGTCATTGTAGTCACTGATGGCATTTTTTTTTCTTTTTGCCCACTTGCCAAACCTAGAAAGAGCAGGATTTATTTGTGGCACTTTAAGTGCTTCAGCAATGCAGGTAATAAATATGACAGAGCAAGGTGATGTACTTTCACAGCACAGCTGTCAGGTATCTTTAATATTGTACCCACCACTTAAAAAAAAAAAAAAAAAAACTAGCATAGTTTATCTATTTACTTGATGTATGGGAATAAGTAATACGATTTATTTGTGCATTAGATGACACATTAATGCCAGTGATTTCACATTGGTTTGCGATTTTAGGAAACTGAAGTTTGCTGCTTTTTTCTTAGGTTAGTGAAGGCATGAAAAACATTGCTGTAACGGTTCTATATTCCTAAATATAGTTTCACACCCCACAAAACTGAAGAAAACATGCCAGCATGAAGGCTTTTATGCAGCTGGCTACCTGCTGTGATGTATTTTATTTTATTTTTTTATTTATTTTTTTTAAAGTTCAGCATGCCTATCTGTGTATCTTTTTAGCAACGCTACACAAGTCCAATTTCATAAAACGTAATAAAGGTGAAGAATCAGCAAAGTAAGCTCACATAAAATTTTGATGCATCTCCAAATTACTTTTTTTTTTTTTTTAATTGTTTAATAGGACATTGGGCTGGGATGAGCTCTCCAAGTATCCGGTTTTTTTTTTTGGTTTTTTTTAATTATTACTATGTTTATATCTTTCTGTTCTCTTTCAAAGCTTTGTCACTTGGTATCTCACTATTCAAAGCAACATAGTGAGATACCTCACTCAGTTTTCAGAGAACTGGGGTTATTTTGTTAACCAAACATTTTTAACTCGTTAGTTTTTTGCATTTCTCAAAATATTACTAATATAGTGAATACCACCCTGGATTATGGTTGATAATGTCACAATAATATTTTTATTATTAAGGTTCTAATTCATGTGCCTAAGACAATATTGAGTGTCAGTTTCCAAGAGAGATGACGTTATTATTTGGGATTAAATGTGCTCTCAGTCTTTGCTTAGCTTCCCACATCCAGTCGTATACAAATTTTTTTTATTTTATTTTTTTTTTGTGTGTGTATTAGTAATCCTAATGTACTCTGAGGGACACATTCAGGTCAGTGTTCAGATCAAAACCAAGCTCAGCTGTTGAATAATGCAGGCCATGTTACCTTGGTAACCCGTATGGACACTGAAGTCAATGGCTCCCATGTAAATGCAGCACGACAGGTCAGACAGGATAAGAAGTTCTGTTAGTTTATGTCTCTTGGTGTGTTTGTGCATGTGGCTGTGTGGATACTCGCGTGATGCTTGCATGCTCAAGAAAATTGACTTTCATTTTGTGAAGGAAAAAAAAACATTGGGATTAGGCAGAGTAGCCTATGTGGAAAATTGCTGTAGAAAACCTTCATTGCAGTATCTGTGCAATGAATCATGGGTCTAGATCTGTGGGGAATCTGTTGAAGTTTCCATGCTGTATGTGTATGGATGGATGGATGTGTGTAATGTATAGTACATTCATATAAGCTCCATTTCCCCTCCATTAACAAGTTGGCTGTTAGACATTTTCTGTGCTGTTCTGGAGCATATGGCCTGTTGTCTCAGTGCTTAGGGAAGGCAGTAGCTGATACAATGTCCTTTGATCCCCATTATTTTGCACTGTGAACAATAGATTGTAATTACCAAACTCCTCCTTCAGCCACAGCATCTTCTTCTGCTTATGTGGCTATAAGTATAAATGCCAAAGAAGTCAGTCTCATCTGCTGCA
Source organism: Andinoacara biseriatus (assembly GCA_015108635.1). Lineage (NCBI taxonomy): Eukaryota > Metazoa > Chordata > Actinopteri > Cichliformes > Cichlidae > Andinoacara > Andinoacara biseriatus. The sequence continues at coordinate 79,061 of VUQJ01045432.1, forward strand.
GTATTGCAGTTTGTGTCACTTTGGATCTGCCCTGCCAATTACTGTGGTAGAAAAATTTGATGACGCGTTTTCATCATTTTTGCCATCATGCTTAAGGGGAATGCTGTCAGATTTCTACATATACAGCTTAAACCACACAGAGATGAGTGTTTCAGGTGAAATGTGGGGTGTGTGTGATTGTGACATGATTGCAGGCATAAAAAGATGTGAGGTGGGCCTGGTGGGGGTCAGGAGTGATTTAAGGTGCTAGGTTTTCTGTGAGCCTGTAGATCATGGGAGCCCCTCAGACTGTCCTGCAATACGGTGACAGTGGCTGTCGATCGAAGGACCTTCAGAGTGGCCGAATTCTCCACCGCTCTGCAGAACTCGTAGCCTGTCGCTTGGTTCTATTTACTGCTTTGAGCCCGTATCTGGAAAGGCTTGCAATTAATTTCACCAAGGAGTATGTCTGGTTTTGGTTCAGAGTAACTGTGAAATAAGCTTTATATTTAAAGTATGACCAGAATCTCAGTGACTTGAAAGAATCATTGTCAATCAGGAATGAAACACTGGCTTCACAGATTGTGCAGAGTGGATGCTGCTGAGTGAATATCTGGAAAGATATGGCATGACATAGAATATAGAGGGGACCTAAGAAAATGGAAATGGAGAAACAAATGTTCCCTTATGAATTTCCTATTTGTTTTCAGTAAGTACAATGTAGTACAGTAAAGAGCTTGGCTTCAACAACACAGGGACCTAAGGCTGGGTGCTAGCATAAAATTGGTCACAAAGAGGTACATTGCGCTGCACCAGAAACCTTCTTGTGATCGCTTTAGTCGTTAGCAGATTGCTGTGGTTTCCTGTAGTTTGCATGGAAAATGCGCACTTGTTTGCAAACACTTTCAAACTACTTACCGAGCAGTAATGAAACTGTGAAAAGTGCAACACAGAGCGGAAAATGAGACAGTTTGCTTCCAAAGTTACCTTTGCTAGCAACCAAAGCAATCACACAGAGGTTTGTGGTACACCCTCTTTGCAACCAATTTCACAATATGACAGCCAGCTGAGAAATAGACATTTTTCTGTAGCGACTACATGTTTCCAGGGGCTCTTTAGGCCTGGGTGATTGAGGCCTAACACAAACAGTTGCAACAGAGAATTATTGCTTTCAAGGTTTTATATATTTCTGCATAAATATGACCAATATATTAGGGATGCACCAATATACTGGCCAAATATCAGCATCAGCTGTTATTCCTGTTTTAAACATTTGTATTGTCCTGTAATTTGGAATAAGATTGTTATGGTGATATTATCAATCTCATTTCTGTTTGAGGATTCATAATGTAGGAGTTTATACATTTATCTAACAAGTGAAAGATCCCCACTTCAATCTCAGGAGGAGACACAAATCCTTTTGGAGTTGTGTCAGGAAAGGCATCAGGCATTTAAAAAAAAAAATAGAAAAAGAAAGAAATCTGCCAAATCAAACATGCGGTGCTTCCCGCTGTGGCGACCCCTTGCAAACAAGGGAGCAGCTGAAAGAAGCTTCTGTTTTAGGATTCATGTTAAAATCTTAAACGGTGCACAAGGTTTTTCCTGCCACTGTGTACACATTAAACAGCATTATAGGTCCACTGATATGTCAAAGGGTGGAGGTTTGAATTGGAATCCTCATCAATGCACCCTTTGTTCACCCTTTTGCATCCTACTTATGACTTTTCTTTTTTTACAGACCCAGAGTTGGTGGTTCAGCTTTACATCATTTCCATTTTATAGCTTTTTAACAAGCCACCTTTAATATTTTCAGCGGACATTTATCCCTTTGCAGAATGGGGTCATTTGTAAAATTACATAAAGTGCAGAAATTCTCAGAAACATATTTTATTCGTGTTACCACTGTACACACTGTTTCTGTGATTTGTTTTAGTTATTCTGGGGTTTCTCCAAATTCTAATATTTATGGTTTCATTCTCTCTCCAACACACTTTTTACTTAAGGGTTTTCTCTCTATCGCAGGCCTGATTAAAACTAAGCATATAATTACGTTCTTCCAGTAAAATTCCCTCCACGTCCACAAATTAGTGTGTTGGGGGTTCTTCCATATGATTTGCCAGTCACTCTTTTATATTTCAATATTGAGTTCCTTTTCCCAGTTTCCCTTTATAGATGCAGTTGAATTTCCAGAATTCACTAACAATCCATAACAGAATGATAATGTAATTCTCATTGCACTTTCCTTATACGCTTTATTCGTTTAAATGATACCATTTACTTCCATTTAGGGAATTCCCCTAACTTTTTATTTTAATAATCTTTAGCTGCACTTATCAAAAAAGCCATGCCTACCAAGATCACATTTTTCTTTCATATTTTGGAAAAATTATTGGTCTCTTTTCAAAAATGTTCCAGCTTATTTCTTTGTTTGGTTTTAGGTTGAATTTCCTTTTTTTGTGTGTTTACAGTTATATCATTTGTCCCACATCAAGTCAACCGTTTAAAATGACCAAATTGCCACCTGTGTAGTCATTGTATCCGCCAGTTACTTTCATAAGTTTGTTTTTAATCAGCAGGTTAATATTAATTGTTTCCCCCCCTGGCTGTTCAAAGAACAGCATTAGTAATACACTAGAATCTATTAGTTGGCCTATCCAAGCCTATGTGGAAAAGTGATGTTCAATAATTATATAGATGTTTTAAAAGTAATGATACTATTGAGCCATTCTCTGGTAAGTGTAAGTATGATTTAGATGTCTCTTTAGTCTAATATAATCTGCATGTCCTTGCTCCTTCTTTTATGTCATTCTTCTCTTGTTAAGTAAAAGGATGTGTATTATGACTATTATGGCTTGTGCAGCAATGAGAATGAGGCTTTTTCAAGGTGCTGAGGAGAATGAAGTGCAAAGGAAGAGGAGCATGGGAAAATAATTGGGTCATCTCGAACCAATGGGATATTAACATGCCATTGGGCTTCTCTCTCTCTCTCTCTCTCTCTCTCTCTCTCTCTCTCTCTCTCTCCTTCCATCCTCTCGCAGTGCTCTCACT
>VUQJ01045432.1:90465-116696 GCA_015108635.1 Andinoacara biseriatus
GTAAAAATTAAAAAAACCCCCCCCCCCCCCCCTGCTGGGTTCAACTTTAAAATAATCCCTCATGTCAAAAAACCTTATGCATCTCTGACTTTATGTGTTTTTTGTGTCTGTCTTGCTCTCTGCAGTTAATCATGGGCTTGGGCACCCAGGGGGCAGAGAAGAAGAGCGCCGCATCCATCGCCTGCTTCCTGGCAGCTAATGGAGCAGACTTGACCATTCGTAACAAAAAGGGCCAGTCCCCTCTAGACTTGTGTCCTGACCCCAGCCTGTGCAAGGCTTTGGCCAAATGCCACAAAGAAAAGAGCAGGTAAACATTCTCATTTTACATTTTGGGAAATACACTTGCTCACTTTCTTACAGAGAATTGGGTGGGAAGATCGATGCCACTCTCATGGCTAGTGAATAAGAAACTGGAGCCAGGAGATGGCAGGCTGAGCTCAGCGTAAAGTCCAACAAACAAAAGTGGACAATCTGTACAAAAGCTTAGGTGAAACAGTTTTACAGAACATTGTGCCAGGCTAGTCTTCGGCTAGTTACTTCATGGAGTCTCAGGAATTCACAACCCCCTAAACTTGGAAATTTTGCATGTTTCCACTGCCTTTTGTCTGTCGGCAAGGTTACACAAAACTATCAAACTGAATGTCATGAGACTGATCAGAGTGCTGGAGCACAGGAGTAAAAATTTAAATTCTGTTGTCGCTCCAGATCACTTTGTTCATGGGGCACTGACATCGGCGTGCCAGGATGTGCCTGTATAGATACCTGCATTTATAAAGCTCTTTTATTTATTTGGCTTGCAGTTCAACTTAATTTGCAGTGATAGCATTTTAGCAAAAGTGTTTTACGTGTGTTTATGCTCCAACAGTTACTGTAGCATTGTTTTATAGAGATAAAGGAAGAGATCACATCTTGGTACAATCACCAGGCTCCATATTGTGCTTTTCATTTAATTTCCTCATCTTTTCTTTTCTACTTCTTTTTGCTTGTAATCTTCTTTGCACTCTCTCTCACACACACATACACACTGTGTTTTGTTCCAGCGGCCAGGTGGGCACCCGCAGCCCGTCTCTGAACAGCAACATTGAGTCACTCGAGGAGTGTATGGTGTGTTCGGACATGAAGAGAGACACTCTATTTGGGCCCTGTGGACACATCGCCACCTGCTCCCTCTGCTCGCCTCGTGTCAAGAAGTGTCTCATCTGCAAAGAACAAGTGCAGTCGAGAACTAAGGTATGAAGAAGCACTCCTGCTGTCCTTCCTACCTTTTAAACAGCCACTGCCTTTTAAACATAGAGTGAGGTTTTTTTTTTTCCTCTAATATTCTGTTATCGTGTTACTTTTGTCCGTCCACAGATCGAGGAGTGTGTAGTCTGCTCTGACAAAAAGGCAGCAGTGTTGTTCCAGCCCTGTGGTCACATGTGCGCTTGTGAGAGTAAGTTATCATTTCATGGTAGCTTTCCATAATTAGTTCAGATTTCAACATCGTCTTTGGCATCTACTGCTTTCATATTGCCTCTTTTGACCGCCAGCTTTTGCGTGAATAATAAACTGAGTATTGATTTTGGACTGATTATCTTCTTTGTCTTTTCTCCAGACTGTGCTAGCCTCATGAAGAAATGCGTACAGTGCCGGGCTGTGGTGGAACGCCGCACCCCCTTCGTACTTTGCTGTGGAGGGAAAGGTATGGAGGATGATGCCGCTGATGATGATGATGATGATGATGATGATGATGACCTTAGTGAGTGAATTTTCCACACATTTCCTTTTAATCCAACCCTTTTTCCTAGATTTTTTTCTTTCTTTTCTCATTTCTTTTCTTTTCCAAATAATCTGCTTTAATTTTATCTTTTGCTTTGCTGCTGCTTTGCTTTTGCAGTTTGTTTATGTTTACGTCGCATTCATTCCAACTCAAATCACCGTGGCCCTTCTGCTCGATCATCTCCGATTTGCCTGAAAACTTTATGGTCCAAAGTTTGGACATGTATAATGATTGCTGTTAAATTTCAGCTTCGTAAGTCAAATATTTTTAAATACATACAGTACCAGTCAAAAGTCAAAAGGTTTGACTTTTGACAGACTTTTGACTCGCACTGTACATTTTTTTGAAAATGACCCACTTTTTTTTGTCACACTTTAAAATCTGAGGCAATTTTTGAACATCAATAGTTCAAAAGCTATTGAAATTTTCACTGGCATTTATTATCATAAAAATTAATTAGGATCTGTAATTTGCGAGCGATGAATCAAAATATGTCAAAGTATTGGTTAGTTAAAACCTGACTACAAAATGAAAGGGGGGGGGGGGTTGTATCCAACTACCGATTGTACCTTGTGGACACCACAACTTGGCCTTTCAAGACTACTCGTGATCTCGTAATCCCTTTTTCATTGCTCTTAATTGGTTTGTTATATTCAAAATATGTCACATTTATCCAAAGTCATACATAGAAAATACTTCTAAATATGAAATTCACCGTTCACAAAAATGGAACAAAGTGTCATTTTCATTCAGTTTTTTAAAATTAATAATGCAGAAAATTTTGTATCAGTACTTGTTGCATTTTTGCCTCTTGGTACATTTTAAACTTGACCCAAATTCTCAGACTCCTCCAGGGCAAAATGCATGCCAACAAGGTGGTCCTGGAAAATTAAGAGACACATGTATTTGACAATACAGCTCTCTCATTTATAGTTATAGTATTTCTTGGAAACTCCAGAATCTTGTTCTATTTAGATTAGATTACGGGGAGAAAAAAAATAATAATATCAAAAATAATATTTGATCAATCCAGCGTGAAAGTTCAATAAAAATAGCACCTGTTTTCTTTTGCATTGCTATGAAATACAACCATAAACCATTCAGAGATTGCCACTTGTTATCTTTTGCAATGTTTTTTATTATTATTATTTATGTGTGCTCAAGAATGGGACTTTATGGGACTGCTTAAATTTATATAAGATTTTTTTTATATTTTTATTTCAAATAGCCCATATTGACTGATTTGTTGGTGTATCTGTCCCAAGTTACAGATCCTGGTTTATTTTACCAGTGAAAATTTGAGGCTTTGATTTTTAGTATCTCAAACATTGCCTCAGATTTCAGTGTGTGAAAGTTGAAAGTTGGTGCACTGGTTTTTAAAAATAAAAAAAAATCTAGAATCATCATCATATATATCTAAACCTTAAGCCATAAAATTTGGGGCAAATCAGAGGCGTCTGAGCAGAGAATGTTCTAAAAATGTAATGACATGATCTGAGATGGAATGACCCATCACTTTCATGTTTTCATTGTATTTTTTCATTCTAGTAGACATATTAGGAACCAAGTAAACTAAACTGAAATACTCAAACTTACTTTACAAACTTTCCACTTCTAAATCTGTCATGTTTTAATCATTAGAACCATTTAGCTCAAGTCTTTTGTACTAGCCTCTATTTAGATTGTAGCTCAAGTGGACAGTGGCCTCACTGCCATGCCTGAAATCACCACACAGATCTTGAAAGTAGAGAAAATTTAGTTTTAAATCCCAATCTTTTAATGTAGGATCTTAGAAGCCATTTCCAGATTGACTTTTACTGAATAATACAATAATGTCAGAGCACACAGATAACCTTATTAATGTTTCTGTGTCCTCCAAAACTTTAACTAATCACATTCACATAGAATGGATGAACTCATTTTTAAGCATATCACAGAAATGACCTGCAGCCCCTATGATGCATGCATGTAATACCCACATGAATCTGCATTATAATATCCCTCCCTAATTTCTGGAAAGGAATATGGAGGAGTTCTGAAACTGGATAGCATTTTTCCAGCTGCAAAGCAGCCCCAGTTTTGATTGATTTTAACTAAAATATTGTAATAAACCCTTTGCACATTAAACAAGATGCATTTTAGTGCAGATTTATTTTATTTGGTGTTGCATTCACAATCCATCATCTTATTTCTGACAGTGTTGCGTCTCACTAGCTACTGTGTTTTTTATATTTTATGTTGAGTTAAGCAGGAAACTGACTTTCGTGTTTACCTCCATATTAATTTTTACATTTGTCAGCAAGTCGCACTTACCAGACGTACACAAGTGAATGCAGACCCAAACAATGACACATACACTCATGCAAGGGGCAGCATTGAATGCTATTATTTTCCCTTTCTCCCAGTAACCCTGCTTGTTGCTTCCTGTTTTAAAGGCAAATCTAGTGCACAAAATATGCCTGTCACTTTAAGCATTTTGATGCCCTCCTTTAATTTGGTGCATTAGTTTCATAATGTACTTCTAACCCAGGCATTAGAGTCATCTCTAAGCATCAGCTGATGGCAAAAAAAATAAATTAAAAAATCAATTTCCATTTTAAGCAATCAGTAGAAGAGACTCAGTTTCCCTTTCTTTCCCTGATAACTGTTTCCAACTTGCTAGTTTGCTTCTCAGATTCTTTCTCTGAACCTCTAATAGAGGCCATAGTGAGTAGTCTTGGTCATCAGGCCAGCCATTGAGCTGGTGAGGGCAGCTCCTGCTATAACAATGTGACTGGTTATTCCCAGCAGGGAGCTCTAACAGTATGGCAGGGGGATCCCAGGATCTTCTCCAGCCCAACAATCTGGCACTAAGTTGGTGTAAGTATACCTCCGTGATCCCCTCCCTTATGAGAGCCTTGTTTATAGAGAGCCCCCTGCAACCCACCCCCCCATGGTGCTGCCCTGGCCCCTCTCCCCTCCCCGTAACCCACCTCCATTTCTCTTTCAGTGTGATGTGATACGTAGGATGCATATCCCAAGAATCACACTGGTGCTCACCGTTTCTGGCAGATGTTTGGATGCGACAATAAGCTTTAGCAGGGCATCAGTCCAGAAAATTTGTGTTGAGCTTTAAATAATACATTCGGACAGTTTGACACACATTTCATTATACACGAGTGAGCGAGCGAGTGCTGCATGATAATTTGGCCCGTGCCAGTTTATATTCCAGATAATTACAAAGTGCGCATTTCTGAAATAAAATTGAAAGGCAAGTTAGCGCAGACTGCCAGAGCCAGAGTTTGTTTGCCAACAATAAAATTCAGGGCGCATGTGTTTGTGATCCTCGCCCATTTAGAAAACTTGTGCTTTTAAATGTACTCGAGCGCTCTGCTCGTTTCATAATGGTAATGTTGTGACTGCGGTCACTTTTATTGGCAGTGTATTTTATAGTTTAGAGGTGAAAACTGTGGTTGCCACTGGTGCATTTGTTTTAATCTTTTGGCCGATAACCGCCGTTCTTTCTCTTCTTAGCATGCACTTGTGTTGTTTTCTTATGTCCACACAGCCAGCGGGAACATCCCAGCCCTGCAGAGAGACAAGGCGAACACCAACGTCAACGCTGACGTACAGAAGCTGCAACAACAGCTTCAAGACATCAAGGAACAGGTAAGGTCACTAACCAGGTGTGGCTCGTGAACTAGAACAGAAGAATAAAATGTAGTTGAACTGCGAAACAATAGCCACTGCTATAAAATCCTTTGCGATCAAACGAATGCCGCTACCATAAAGTTATTGTGTAGGGCTCGGCTTGGGTAGAATACCAGCATGTTGAATGCTGAAAGGATTTTACTATAACTCATGTTTACCTGTGTGCAGACCATGTGTCCAGTGTGCCTGGACCGGCTAAAGAACATGATCTTCATGTGTGGCCATGGAACCTGCCAGCTATGTGGGGACCGAATGAGCGAGTGCCCCATCTGCCGCAAGGCCATCGAACGCCGCATCCTCCTCTACTAGATCCCACAATGAACTATTTTTCTCTTCTCTTAAAGCCCACATTGAACGCGCTCACAATGCGGCATCCACACCAGCTGTTGCTGCTGCTGCCATCCACACAGCACCCGTGTCAGCCGGCCACGTCTTATTCTGTCCCACAAATGTTCTCGTAGTGGGTTGACTGTGTTTAGGTGGAATTCCTGTTACGAAACAAGGAAAATATAAGTTGATTGAAAAGAATTTTGCTGTGCTGTCATTGTAAGTACAGCCAGAAAGAAAGATGCCTGCTTCAGCGATGTCATCTTTTTTCCTTTATTAAAAAAAAAAAAAAAAAGAGAAAAATTTTTTTTTTTTTTTTTTCCTTTTTTTTTTTCCTTTTTTTTTTTTTTTTTTTTTTTTAATCTTATTTAGGGTTCATCAGCTTGTTGAATAAAGCTTGTCTCCAGTTTCTCACCCCTGCATTCCTCTTTTAAGCATCTCATAACAATCTGAGAAGTGTTTTAGTGGCTGGTTATGTTTTGGTCACAACATCCATCCACCCATTTGCTGAAGTGCCTTTCAAGTTGAGTGTCACTGTGGGCGGGAGTCTATTCCAGCTGTTACAGGGCGAGAGGCAGGGTGTACACCCTGGAAAGGCCGCCAGTGCTTTGCAGTGAGACAGACAAACACATGCACACTATCACATTTGCACCTAAAGCAAATTTAGACTCACTAATTTCCCAGAGTACCTGGAAAGAACTCAAACAGATGCAGGGAGAACATGCAAACTCCAAACAGAAAGGCCCCAGCCAGTGGATTCAAGCGCAGGACCGCGTCCCACCAGTGCTGGCATGATTGTCCTAGAATCAATAAGGCACCTTTGAAGCACTTGTATGTACAATTCCAGTAAAGTCTCCTTATCTCACTCCTTATCAGCACACATCTGAACTTCTATACTTCAAGTCTAACATCAGTTTGTTTGTTTGACGGCTAATTAGCTGTTGGTCTGCACTGTAAACCATGCAAGCTCACCTTGAAAATTGCCCTCAGTCTGCCTGAAAGCTGGCGCAGTCCTTCCCCTTAAACAGCACGCTGTTAACACTGTCAGCCCCTGACATATAGGTTGCAGTGAGTTTGTCTGCTTTTCCTCTTGTTCCCTGCTAGCGGCTGTCAATCAAACAAACACTCTTATACCCCGCAACCTCAACACAGAAAGGCAAAAGGGAGCATGTCAGACACTGTATTTCATCCTTTTTTAATCTTGTACATTTAAATTCCATTTGCACGTTAGTATTTAATGGAGAGGGGAAAACAAGCACACTTTGCTGTCACTGCAAAGAGGCACTTTTTTGATTTATATATTAATTGCAATGATCAGTGCATTAATTTGTAAATTATTTAAATTTTATCCCTTTTTTCTAACACCTTTTGCTCAGTCCTCATGGGTTCGACCACACCCATCTTCACATCCAGCTGTTAATTTTATCCCATTTAATCTACATGCACACCTGGGACTATATCTAGCAGGGTTGGATGTCATTGCCTTGAGGCGAATGCTGTTGTTATATATAAATAAAACTGAAGTTTACTGAAAATTCTGATCAGAGAAAGACAAAATAACCTGATTTTGGACACCACTCATGTCTGGTGTCATTTCTGAGTGGTGTCCAAAAAGAAATAGATAATTGGGAAACTTTCTGGGGAAAACCTGGTCTTATTAGGAGAGATGGTATCCATACCACTTTGGATTGAGCAGCTCTTTTTTCTAGAAATTTAGCCAAATGTATTAAATCCCCTCAAAATGTGACTATCCAGAGTTATGACCAGGAAGCAGAATTATAGTCTTATATGTCTCTCTGCAGGTTTTCGCCTCCTGTCCCATCCCCACAGAGACTCTATCTGCAGCTAGAGTACTGACAGGGACTAGAAAGAGAGAGCATATTTCTCCCATATTGGCTTCTCTTCATTGGCTCCCTGTTAAATCCAGACTAGAATTTAAAATTATTCTTTTCACATTCAACGTCTTGAATAATCAAGCCCCATCTTATATCAAAGACCTCATAGTACTGTATCAGCCCAATACAGCACTTCCCTCTCAGACTGCTGGCTTACTTGTGGTTTCTAGGATATTTAAGAGTACAACCTGAGCCTGGTTCTGCTGGAGGTTACTTCCTGTTAAAAGGGAGTTTTTCCTTTCTACACCAAGTGTTTGCTCATCGAGGCTTGTCTGATTGTTGGGGTTTTCTCAGTGGTATTGTAGGGTCCTTACCTTACAATATAAAGCACCTTGAGGCAACATTTGTTGTGATTTGCACTCTATAAATAAAACTGAATTACATTTAAATTGATCTTAACGTTGCCATAGTGGTAGTTCCCTTTAGAGTGTGTGACTACAGGAGCCATTGCAACACACACAAACACACACAAAAAACAAGCAAACAAACAAAAAAACAATACAATTACCAGTAATACTGCAGTGGAGCTCAAGTGCAAGTTAACATTTTATAATAACTAATACACATGTATTGCTGCATATACAGTTGTAACAGGGAAATCTGTGTTCCTTCTGGAAGTCAATATGTCTGATCAGGATGAATCAGTGGCAGCAGTGGCCCTAATTCAGGGCAGCCACAGGATAAACGATGAAATACCTTCATGACCCTCTACAGAACAAGTCTCTTTATCAGCAGCTCCCGGGTGGAGTTGTTCATCTTCAGAGGTTGGTGAAGGGCATCTGCAGCCCATCATTTCACCAGCTTAGTCATCACATCCTTCGCCTCCCCCGCGTTCCCCAGGGAGGGAAAAGGAACGAGTTAATGACACAGTCACTGCTATAACTTTGTCATCTGTCATAGTCTGATCAGTCAGTCTCACTTTCGTACACTTTTTCACACACATGCAAAATTCTGACACACTGTAGCAATCATACCTTGACTGTGCTGTGCTTTGACCCGGTGATGCTGCTGCACTTTAGCCGCACTTTCCCCACCAAGGGGGTTGCAACCGTATAACACTTCCTGTCACTTCACTCTGTGCTGCACTAGTTTTAGGCTTTGTCAGTCTCCACGGGTCTCTTTACCTAAGTGCTTTTCTGTCTTTCTCCTCCTCTCTCTCTCTCTGTTAGTTCCTTTAGAATGTGTTGACATTCAACCAGTTCCTCATGATGGTCATAAATGCAATGAGTACATAAAACTTTAATGTAGTTACAGGATGAAGAGGGATATATCAGATTTGATCTTTTGTTAAAGGAAATGTTCCCCATGTTTGATTTTAGGTTAATATCATCCATTATATTAATGTTATATTACTATGAATACTCTTTGAAGAAATGCTTTTTTTTTTTTAAAAGACTTATAAATCCTTGTCCGGGGTTTTCGAATTGTCTGAACTTTTTCAGTATTTAACCAAAATAAGAATGGCTTCCTCTCCTTTACGGTCAGTCCCTTAAGAGAGGGATACTGAAATTTTTCACCTACTATAAAAAAATGACAACTTTTTGTTCATTAAATTGTTACCTTGTCATGTTTCTGGAAAAAGATAGTTCCAGAGTCTAAGCTTATAAACAGGTTTTAGAACTGCAGGATCAACTGTACGATCTCCAGGATAAGGAATGCTTCTACCAGCAGCAGCATGGTGGTGCAGTGCTTAGCACTGTTGCCCCATAGCACAAAGGTACTGGGACCCTTCTGTGACGTGTTTACGTGTTCTTTCTAAGCTGGTGTGGGTTCTCTCCGGTTACTTTGGCTTCTTGCTGCAGCCATGCATAGTGCATATGCATGTATAGTGTTAGGTTAATTGGTGAACACAAGTGTATATGGTTATGTGTCTCTCTGTGTTAGTCCTGCAATGTCCAGGCTTTACCCCGCCTTTTCCCCTATGACAGCTGGGATAGGGTCCAGCCCCTCCACAAGCCAGGAATGGATAGGAGGATGGCCAGATGGAAACTTGTGTGGGAAGCAAGTGTTATAATGTGTAATGCTTGTTTCTATGTTTTGTTTTTTTTTAATATGCAATTTGTCTTGGTTGCAGCAAGGCCTACATATATCTTGACCAATTATTATACATTTACATAAAAAGGTTACTGTTATGGTGGAGAGTGCCTACTGTGGGGTAAGAGCTAAAAACACCAAAAACATGGTTCTAAGACCTCTGATAGTCATTGCTCCCAGCAGAGTGGACGCCCTGCAGGTGAACTCTGTAATCATTCAGTTGTGTTGCCTTTTAATGCCTGTCAGATTTATTTAGCATCTTCAGTTTATATCCACATCATGCCCCGTATATTATTTGTCCCTATTTCACTTAATTGCATTTTTTGATGGTCTACATGGTTTTAGCAGGTCTACAGTTAGTCGCTTAAAAGCTGATGGGCATTTTGGTTTGCAGGAAGTCTGTTAGAAATAAGTTGAAGTGTAAATACGTGAGAAATCTTTACAGCCATTTCTGTTTTCAACTAGGGGTCGGACATAACATTTAAAGCTCAATTAAAATTCGATTTTGAATGCAGAACCTCTATAGTAATTATATGTAGTAAGGGTTTTAATTTATTTCACAACAGTGATTAATTGCATTGAGCTGCCCCAGCCAGTTCCTGTGTTAAGCGTCAGTTAATTAGCTGACAACATTAGATAGGATAATTATACAGCTGGGGGGTCACAGCATTCTACCATAGGGGAGAAGAGCTCGGGCTGGGGGTCCCGGTGACACAGACCTGCCCTACTTGTAGGAGGCAGGTCTGTGTCACCAAACAGGAGGCTCGCTTTAGACCTTATGAGGGTTCAAAGTTTCGGTACAAATGTTCGACTTTAGGCCTAGTTTTTAATATTTTGAAAAGAATTAGACCGCAGGGAGTGCTCGTGTGCTACAGCAGAACAGTGCTGGGTGGATAACTAATGGCCGCTGTGATGGAGCAGGCTTCTCCATCAGACGGTTTGGAGTTTGAGTTGTTTGTCTTTAGAGGTAGCTGAAGGGCATCAAGAGCCCATCACTAATTCAAGTTCGACTTTTGTTCCCCATAACACCTGACAACACCCACCTTCATGAACAGACGTGCACACACACACATAACACTCAAGCTTTGAATTGTAATCTGAAGCTGATTGATGGAGAACGTCATGCATTTACATTTTATATGGATATGGATATTTTTCTTCATAATTTATTTTGTGGGATTGTAGAGTTAGGTAGTTTGCATGATCTTTGTAAGGCTGGATGTTTGTAGTTTTAACAACAGTTCTTTACAATAAATCGAGGAGCCAGTCTGGCTTTTTGGGTGCAATCAAGACTGTAGAAGTCATCTTTTTATGGTTAATTGTCACTTAAAAACTGCCTAGAAAGTTAAAGTTTTGTTTCTGAAGATTTCAAGTAAGACTGGATAAATCACAGATGTACTGTAAGACTGTAATACTGTATTTACGCAAAGCCTACATCTTTAAGAGGAGGAAAATTAAATAGATTTTTTTTAGTTTATTGGAATATTCAGCACTCATCTATTTTGGAAGTGTATCTTGCTTGGATAGTGAAACCAGTAGGTCAGGTTCTGCATGGCTTTATATACACTGTCAACATTTAATCCTTTTCAGTTACACACACCACTAAACATTCTGTATATACTGATTTTAATTATGCTGAAAAAAGGTATAAGTGAGTGTGAACTGTGGCGTCAGCTGTCTATTTATTACATTCCTCAGCATGGGGTATATTTATAGATAGTGGCAGACCTGTGTGGGTGCAGTTTAAATCCAGTAGACCAGGGCTTTTGGGGCATAAAGAGTGGCAGTGATTCATAGTTCAACCCAGAGTCCCTCTCTCCCAAAGTCCCTCATAATTAAAGTCGAAGCATATGGCCTTGTGACCACGCAAGCACAGCAGTATCTGCTGAACTTTTCTGGCATCTTATTTTGAATCACTGGCAACGGCGGTCTCTTCAGTGGTCCTTTCAACCTTCCTTCAACGCAATGGAAATGAAAAACATGTCACCTTGAGATGTCACGAGCCACATCTGCCAGCCTAATTATCCCATCTTTTAAGCTTATTGATAATGTATTTGGCAGCATGATTTGTTAGAGGTTAGCTATATTTGTCAGACCAATGACATACTGCAGTTCTTGAAAGGGTTCCCAAAGTCTTTTTGCTATACGCACAGATTATTTATTAATGTTTAAAGTTTTGAGCTTCAGATCTAAATGCGAGAGCTCTGGCTCATGGTCATCTTGTTGGCTTTGACAAATTTTATTCATAAAACAAAAGCAATGACACCAAATTTATTTTTAATTCAACTGTTACAAACATAAATACCTTTAGTAAGTCATGATGATGCATTGAGGTAAATATGGATGTCCAAACCTTTGACTGGTACTGTAGATATCAGCTCGTGTGCCAATTTTTTAAGGAGATTTTGAGATATTTTAAGAAATCCAAAGATTTTCACTGGTGCTTCTTGCAATGTCTTTCAGTATATTCGTATTTTAGGCAAAGTGGGAGAGCAGCAAACATTATTGTGCTCGTTGAAGTGACATTGCCAGCAGGACTACAATCCTCATCTTGATTTTTGAAGAAAGAAAAAAATTGTAACACATAAAATCCCAACTTGTATCCATCAATCCATCTATCCATCCGTCCTTCCTTCCATCCATCCATCCATCCGTCCATCCATCCGTCCGTCTATACGTCCGTCCGTGCGTCCGTGTATCCGTCCGTCATCCCCTTTCTCAAATGGTTATCCAGGCCTAGACTGTCCCCCATACCAAGGCATTCCTAAGCCAGCCCAGAGACAGACCAGTACTAATCAACAGTGCCATTATTACAGAAATGATTTATGGTGAAACTGCAACAAATGAAAAACGTCACAGAAAGTCAGCTATAATGTGCCACATAAAGCACACTACCTAGAGGAATAAGAGGATTCACAAAACAGTGCCCACTGAAGGTTATACCACTAATGCTAGCATTGGACATGGTCTAAATATTACTTCAGAGGGTGCCAAGTACATTTTCTGGTTGATCAGCAGCTATATGAACAGCGATGTCAGGATTAGCTTTACTATTTTGAGGAGACTACCTGCTTGAACGAAGACGAGAATTCTTGATATTAATCTGTCTTTGAAATATGTGGCCTAATCTCTAATGTAACCAACCCCCATGGTGTCTGCTCAGGATTTTTGTTCCATCCGTCTCTTTCTTTCTTATTTGAATTTATGGTTGAAGAAATCAGGATTGTGGTGTATTACATTTAGTTTGCTATTAGAATGTGTCTGCTGAATAAGGCCTGCTATTCACCCTCACTTTTTTTTTGGACTTCTCTTTTTCACTCTCTCCTTCCTCTCTTTTCCCAAGTAAATCATTCATTCCCAGACTTATCCAAGAGTGAAATGGAGCACAGGCCAGGCTAGTTAATGGGGTTCTATGAGCCATAAGATTACTTTCCCACCTGCGTTCATTCCTATGAATCTTCCTTAGAGAAGCGTCTGAAATAACAAACCCCTTCCTGCCATAAGCCAAAGTTACAGAAGGACTGTTTAGACAGGATGTGTTTTCCATCAGCCTTGCACTTTCAGTGTCAAGCATCAGCAGGCCCTGCACTTGTCTGATATTCTTTGCGCTGCTTCCCTTTGAGACAGACTCACACATGTTAACAAGAGAACTCAATTTCTATTCCCTAAGCAGTTTAATTGGAAGTGGAACAAAGACAGTGAGGCTTTTTGTCTCCCTTTCCTCAGTGGAAATAACAGGTTATATTGATTTGTTTGTTTATTTATTTATTTATTTTTGCAGACATTTTTCTCTCCATTTCTCTGAGTGCAGTGTGTTTTGGGATTTGTAACTCATTACCCGTGCTGCTCATGTGACAAGACTTGTTTAGCAGCCTCATGATAATTGAGTCGACTTTTTCATGCCGGGGATATTTTGCTGTGACCATGTTATTTTTGATAATGCCGGTATTTTCCAATGAGGGCTCATCGTCAGGGCCATGACAAGTGAAATCATGCTCTTTTTTACATGAGAGGATCATGCATACTGAAATACAAACAATGTGAGTAACTGTCTGCCCTGTTTAAAGTTATTTATACAAAAATTATTTAACAAATACGTTTCAAATCAAGGATACACCTGTTTGCCATGATGACCACGCAGCTTCCATCCACTGACGAACTTCATGGGAGGCCACGCGCAGTTATTTGTAGGAATCAAACAGTTTTATTGAGCTCCTAATTATAGAAAAAATTCATGTTTTATCCCAACTGCTGAAAAACAACCCCACACCATAATCCCCCCTCCACCAAACTTTACACTTGGCACAATGCAGTCAGACATTCCCATCTCATTATACATTCTTTATAATGACAATAAAGGCTTTCTATTCTACAAGTGCCATTCCCCTGGCACCAAACCCAGACCCATCCATCAGATTGCCAGATGGAGAGGCGTGATTCAACACTCCAGAGAACATGTCTTCACTGCTCTAGAGTCCAGTAGCATCGTGCTTTCCGCCACAGCAAACAATGCTTTACAGTGTTCTTGGTGATGTAAGGCTTGGATGCAGCTGCTCGGCCATGGAAACCAATTCCATGAAGCTCTTTACACACTGTTCTTGAGCTAATCCGAAGGCCACGTGAAGTTTGGAGGTCCGTAGTGATTGACTCTGCAGAAAGTTGGCGACCTCTGTGAACTATGACCCTCAGCATCCACCGACCCCGCGCCGTCATTTCATGTGGCCTACCACTTTGTGGCTGAGCTGCTGTCGTTCTCAATTGCTTCCAGTTTGTTATACCACTAACAGTTGACTGTGGAATGTTTAGTAGTGGGGAAGTTTGCCCAGGTGGCATCCAATCACTGAGCTCCTGAGAGCGACCCATTCTTTCACAAATGTTTGTAGAAGCAGCCTGCATGCCTTGGTGATTGGTTTATACACCTGTGGCCATTCAAGTAATGAATTCAATGATATGGATGGTTTTGTGTATATTATATATTGCCTGGAAATTTTATTCAGTTTATTTTGTCTAATAATGTCCTCTAAAAAAAGTAAATGGATAAAAAGAAACACATTTGCTTAGATATGAATTGTATACTGTATGTGTGTGTGATTTTTGTGTAGGGTTTGTAGTTCGCGTTGCATTATTGTGTTTTATTTTAAAATAAAAAAGACAATGAATTATCAACAGAAATTGTTGATACCAAAATTTCGTGGCCACAGATGAAATTTGAGGAATGAATTTTTAGAATTTTATGAACATTTTTTTAATTTCTGAAAATCTTTGATGAGCTTGACCTACATATGAAATACATATGTTCTCGGGTCCCTAACGAATATTTCCACAAATTTTCAAATCAATTTTGGCTGAAAACTTTTTGAGTTAACAAACTAACAAACAAACAGGAGTGAAAATATGACCTCTCTCCACCCATCAGTGTTCGAGCTAAAAATTACAGATCCTCTCTTCAGACCTCTTTTTTTCCCACGTGCACCGTCCTATCTACAACTAACTAATGAAAGCTGCTCAGGCACTGTAAAGACTTTATTTGTGATAAAGCGTAACTCAAGCATGATTTTGGCCCCGGTATCTAATTTTAGACTACTCTGGCCCGCCTTGAAGTCCTGATCAAGAATTGGCAACTAGTATATTGGTTTTGTTGCTGCTTTCTACATCAGCCATTTTCTGCCCTAATTGGTTCTATTTCTGTTCAGAGCTCTTTGGCGTCAACCTACAGCTCATTTTTGCAGCTCTTCTTAAAGTCACTCAGCTTTTTCTTTTCCTTTCTTCACCCATTTTCTCACATCTCCTGTCTTTTGCTATCGTGCCTTAATAGCCGCTCTGTGTTTGGCTTTTTATTCTTTACCGGTATACTCAGAGGAGGGAATAAATCCTTTTAAATCCTGTTCTACTGATGTATAACAGGCACATATATGTCCTTCATCAATTTAAGTTTATTATTGCTGTTAATTACATATGACACGCCCACTACGCCAACCATCATCCATTTAATCTGCATTAGTATATGACCCGTGTGGTCCCTTCTTTAACCAGCACTAAAGTTGAAGGAAGTTTGCAAAAACTTTATTTTTTTTCAACTCTGCCCACATAAAAATATTTTATTCCCATCTGGGGTTAAAGTCCAGGAATGGTCAGGGTTCAGTCCTTGTTATTCTCATCGTGGACCTGGAGCTGTTCATTTCATCAATAATTTGTACACCAACTGGTAACACTGTCTGAAGCAACACGTAAGGCAGCAGACCTGTAAGCCTATGTGACGCTTACACGAGTTCTTAAGGAGGACATTAATCATTTTTTTCATAGACAAAAGTAGCTCTTCATTAAATATTCTTGAATTTTAACTCTCAGTCATTTTGACAGAGAGCCACAATGTGGGATTTAGCTATAGTCAAAAGACTGGCCCACTAACAACAACAACACAGTATTTCACAGACCTGCTGCTTCAGGAGTTCCAGTGTGACAGCTCCTTTTTATTTGCACAGAAAGACTGCCTAACGACTAAATCTGCTCTTTCAGGAGCCAGAAAAGCCTGTAATATTGGTTATTATTATTTTGCTGCACAAATAACCCCTTTTCACATTGTTCAGTTTCATGTTTGATGCAATGAATATTATGAGCATTACTGCTTTTATACTATTAGCAGCAAATAGCATTGTAATCATCACAGCAGTCTTGTGACACCGATACCCTCTGGTCCTCTTTGATTTATTGTATTGCGTTATATTACTGTATAATGTATGTCCTTTGCCCCTTGCTTTATTTAATTGTAATGAACAAAACATTTACAAATGCTGCTAAATAAAAGATTGTTATAATGTAAAGCATTCAGATGAGTCAACGCGTACAGTAGGAACGAGGTCATCTGATCAAAAACAGCCCATTTAAGTACTAATGTGTCTTTCTGTAAGGCTTCCTCACTCAGTTTTCTGTGTCTCTGGTGACACATTGTGCTTTAGTTATGCAGTTTGTTTAATCGTTTTTGTTTTTTTTAAACTAAGATATTTGATATTTTATCTATGTACCAAAAGAGATTCAAGTTACAGTTGTATGGTGAATATGGGCTAAAAGTGCAGATTTTCAGCTGATATTTGAGGGGAGTCGGACAAAAATATTGCAGCCCAATTCAGGAAATTACTGTTTGTTTTTTATACACTGTTGCCTGCTTCCAGGGGAAAAATGTAATTACACAATTCACTCAAAAGTTGATTTTGCTGAGAGATTTCTTTGTTATTTCTATGTATTAAATAGTTTAAAGGTCTGGAGATGACGCCACAATTGTGGTATCAAATAAGCTTTCTGTGTGAGTAAAACAGGCTGCAAAACATGAAACAAGTCTATCAGACTGACACAACCAGCATCAGTTTGGGGTCAAATAAACAGCTCAGGACCAACTTCGGAACATCTTGTTTTTTTTTCTGGACGGAGGATAAGTAAACCTCATCCTGTACATACAACACCTGCATTATGTATGCAGTGTGATGCATGAGCGCGCATGGCTTCTGATGGCGCTGGGTCATTGCTGTTTATTGATGATGTGGCAGAAGACAGAAGCAGACAGATGAATTTTGACGTGTAAAGAGCTTACTGCCAAGATGGATAGCGCTTCAACGTTCAGCTAGATAGTGACCCAAAGCAGCAGTTTTCAGAGAAGAAGGGGAAATATTCTGCAGTCATTCACTTTCTATCAAACCAATCAATGAAGACAGAACTAAAGACAGAAAGATGTGCAAAGCAAGCTGGATGAAAAATGATCACAAAAAGGGGGACACCCATTTTTTGTCCCTGTTTGCGAAAAAAAAAAAAAAAAAATTTATTACGGTCATTTATCCAATTACATTTGAGCCCCTGATAGTAGGTGACTATCTATCAACATTGCTGTGATTCCTTAACGGTTAATCACACGAAGCCCATATGAGATAACTCTAACTTCAGTATATATACACACAAAACTAGTCAAATAATGCAGTGTATTTATGATTTATTGTGTGCTTCAACAGTAAAATATTACTTGAGTTTAAATTGCAACTGCAGCAGTATTTCGATCTGTCGTGTGATGCTTTGCAAAATCTAATATGTCTCTCAGAATAGAAAGTAGTCAAGTTACGGTTTGACTGAAGTCAACTACAGCAGTAAATGTATTCGGCTAACTTCTGCTGAGCCCTGCTCTGTCCTCAGCTGAGGTTTGCTGTTCTTGCCAGAGCTGTGCAGAACACTTATTTGCACCACCATCTGCTCAATGCTTTAAAGCAAAAAAGAAAACATTTTTCTTTTTTGCTTTTTTTTTAAAGACTATTTTTCCCAGTGTGGTTTTAATAAGAAACATTTCCCCCCCCCCCTTGCATTCTTACAAAGGAAATCAGCCTTTCGTACACAGCGCGGCCCTGACCGAGCTGCTTCTATGAAAGGCTGCGTGCAGAGAGACTGTGAACTTGGGATGTTTGCAAAGTGAAGTTCAGTCAAATTAATCATTCTGTCAGACAATGAGAGCAGAGCACCCCAGGGCTAAAAGGGAGACAAGGCCTTTCAGCAAGAAGAAGAATACGCTGCACTACAGTATATGTTTTAGGCTTGTTATTCATTTTCACTAAGGGAGGCGGGGGGTGGGGGGTGGGGGTGGAGATGGGGTAGTAGTGTGCTCGCACTCTCTTGGTGCCTGGGAATATATCTATCGTTCCGGGGAGCCATTTCCCATAAGAGGGGATAAATGGATGTAGCTGAAGGTGAGGACAATGCAGGAACATCACATTTAGAGACTTATTCATCAAGTTCATATGTGGTGTCAAGCCTCTGCCAAATGTTGCATTTTCACAGCACTCTTGTAAAGGAAGTGTTACTGGCCTTGTACACATCCACAACACTCATCATACTTCATATCTAATTTATGTCTTGATGTTTATTCTCCAAAGAAACAGCCGCAGTTGCACCAGAACCAGTTCAGTTCCATTTAGAGTGTCACCAATGTGTCCTCATCAAACACCTCTGCAGTTATTATTTTTCTTTGTTTCCTTTGACCTAATCCACGACCTAATCTGACACGGATTTGGAAATAAATGCTACGCGTTCAGAATCTGGGATCAAGCTAAAGTATTAAGTTTCCCTAATCTTAAAGTACTTCTTTAACTTAAACCATAAGTCTCAACACCTAACCCTAATTCCTAACCTTTACCCCATTTTAGATGTGAATATTGGCCAAAAAGGATACATGATAAGTATCAATTGTGATGTTTTTGAAGGGAAAAGGCAAAGCAACATTAATCTCTGGAAAAAAAGAAAGAAAATAAATGTGTATGTGAGTCATTTAGATTATTTTTGGGGGACTGAACTGTCAGAGGTGCAGATCAACCGACTGCATGATGTCTTTGTGGATGTCAGATCAGACCCTTCATCTGTTGTTCTAGAGAACACTGAAAAGATGTTTCTGTTCATTTTTGTGTCACACATTTGATAAAGTTAACGCAACTACACCTTGAATACTTTTTTTAGTTTCTAAACGTGTGTGTGAGACTGCTGTTACACTACAAACAGTGAAAAGTCGTATAATCATCTCTGGCTAGCCTTCCGTGAAAGGGACAAAAAAGTTAATCCTCAGAAAGGTGATAGATGTGTCCCAACCAGCATCAGGTCCACAATATGCATCACAAATTCGCCTTGCTGGTAACTGATACATCTTCATTTCTTTGGCATGCACATACGCCTCCATCCTTCACTGGAGAATGCAGACATCCTTTTTCTTTAGTCATCATTTATCCTTACCCTCTCACCTTTTCATAAAATAGGTGCACTTTTTCTCTCTAACGCACACAGTAAAATCTCATATGCTTACACACACACACACACACACACTTCTCCATTTTGCCTCCCTCTCCGTCTCTTTCCCTCTTCCAGGTCTGCATTTGCAGGATATGCGTCTCAGTCCACAGCACTATTCAGATACCTTCTGAATGTGCTTGTGAACACCGTGGGGGCAGTCGCAGTGATGTATTGCTATAATCCCACTGATGCAGCATGACATGGCTGTCAGTTGCCATGGGAGACTATGTGATTTATATTCAGCAGATCTGTTTATGGTCTGATACAAGTGATGTTAAAGGCCCGATCTGGCACCCTTATATAAAACCAGGGGTGTCCTGCCACTGAACAGGCTGGTACTTCGTTCACAAGAGTTAAAGAGTTTTTTTTTTTTTGTTGTAATCAAATCATTTCTTTTTTATTGTTATCCCCAAAGAGAGGAGACAAAGATTATACTCACTTAACATTATGTTCACTTATATATGCTCCATCACACACTGTATCTATAATTGATCTTTTAAAAAAAAAAGCGGTTGATTGATCCTTTAACTCTTCCTACTTGCACCCAGGTCTCTCCCACTGTGGTGCTTGATGAATGGTTCCATTTTGTAATGTGTGCCATCGCAGGCTCATTTCCATGCATATATGTCGTGCTTTATTTGCCACCGACTATTTCTTGCCGTGGATAAGACGGCGGGTCGGCAGTCAGGGGAGCACAGAGCATGCATAGCATTAGATAAACTGTGCAGTGCATCAAAATGAAAAAGAAAAACATTCTTGCATGGGTGATTATTTCCAGGCAGAAGGTATGGGCACTGTTGGCGTCAGCAGGGAAAGCTTTGCTAAATGAGACAAAATCAATATATGTAATATGCTGGCCTGTAAATGAATGCTATGTAAAAAACAGCATGAAAAATGTATGATGGAAAAAGTATCCAGATTAGGTACTGATCTCTCTCAAATAAAGCTTGTATTTTAAATTGTATCTTTAGGGACTTTCTTATCGCAGCCTGTCACAAAAACGCATCATTTGTTCCCATTTCTTTAGTTGGATCTATGAAAAATGTCAAAGATATCAGAGGCTCAGTCATGGTTTGTTGCTGCATTTAGCCAGCGGTGTCAGAGATTTTGTCAAAATTCATGGAAATGTGAACAAAGAAAAGCACGGACAGATTTTGAGCGATATCCTGAAAATTAAAGTACATTAATTATACACAGATGCGGCATTCTCCTGTTTTTGCTGCTGTACTCGACAACATCGATAGTTATCTGCAGCCTAAAGCGGCCGTCAAAAAATGAGAAGACACGTCAGAAGGGCAGGTAGATCCAGCTGGTTTAGATTGGTTAGACTTGAAGTTTGAAGTTTGAAAAATATTCAGCAACATAAACAGTTAACAAATGCAGGAAATTTAATATAAAAATTTGCTCTGGATGTTTCTTTTTTGTGGGGTTAAGACTTTTGGTTTTATAGATTTGATTAACAAATCAACTAAAATAATAATTAGCTGTAATTTCCTTGATTTTTTTTGTTGTTGCACTGAGCAGAAATTATTGTTGTGTGTCTAGGTTATTTTCACTTCTAATTATGCATAAACCACAGCCTATCATTGTCACACAGAGGACACAGGTCATAGAAAGAGAATGCACTGAATTAGAGATAGTTGCCCTTTTTGTATGAGGTTAATTAGGACTTATTACAGGCTTTTTGTGTTTCCCTCTTTTGAACAGTGTGTTGTGCAAATTCAAAGTGATATTTTATGATAACAAGCAGGCATTGCACAAATGTATTTATATAGAGCATCAGAAATTGGTAAAAAAAATAGTTTTGGAAAAGTTTATGTGACTGATATTAAAATCCTCTTATTTAGAATGAATGTGTTTTATGTTTAAAGGAGTTCGGTACATCATCATCTATGTTTCTGAATAAATGTTAGCTTTGCCACTTCCTTTTTTTCTTTTTTTTTTCTTTTCCAAGTAGAGGGCGGCTGCAGATTGCGTTTTTCTTGATCTAAAACCGGAGACTTTGCCTGCCTCCTTTCTCCCATCATCTAAGATATTATTAATATTTATTGCATTTCCTTCCTGATTCTTCAGGTAAAGTAAACAAGAATGAAATATAGACCCCCCTTTGATCTAGCACCGAAGACTAGAATCTATGTGGGAGGAAAATAACAGATTGGTATTAGTTTTCTTTGGTTTATTCATTTGGTTTTACAGAAACTGTGTTCAGGTTAATATATATTTTTTTTCATGTGTGCATAATTGCAGGTATGGTGAACTACAGCGAGGTGTCTGGTTACCCCCTTGTTCAGCACTGGAATCTTCGCTCTGTGCTGTACCACGTCAAACTCAATCAATGGGTCCTCTCTCAAGGTAAATAACACTGAGCTTATATTACTGATTGCTTATTTATACTTTCAGTAACCTTGGTTCAGCCTCCACTGAGCAGAACAGCATCATAATATATATAATTCACTGGCAGACTATTTTATTTCATCAGACTTCACAATTATGCCATTTTCAGCATTTAAACCTGAAATTCATGTGACATTAATATTTAATTCAGTTTAATTGATTTTTTTTTTATATAGCGCCAAATCACAATAAACAGTTGCCCCAAGGTTCTTTAGATTGTAAGTTAAAGACCCTAAAATAATTACAGAGAAAACCCAGCAATCAAAACCACCCCCTATGAGCGAGCATTTGGTGACAGTGGGAAGGAAAAACTCCCTTTTAACAGGAAGAAACCTCAGAATTCTGCACCCTGCAGAACCAGGCTGAGGTTCAGCCATCTTTTTTGATAGGCTGGAGCCTGTCGCAGCTGACATAGGGCGAGAGGCAGGGTACACCCGGTACAGGTTGCCAGCTTGTTGCAATGCTAACACAGAGACACAGACATCCATTCACACCTATGGGCAATTTAGATTGGCCAATTAACCTAACCCCAGTAAGTGCATGTATTTGGACTGTGGGAGGAAACCGGACTACCCGGGGAAAACCCACGCAAACACGGGAAGAACATGCAAACTCCACAGAGAGAGAGAGAGAGAGAGAGAGTGGCTGGACCTTAGGAAAGGAAATAAATGGATGAGGGTCCAGTTCCTTTTAATTAAGTACCTAATTAGATACAAAGTGTTTCTTTTAAAATGGTACAAACTAACAAGCTCCTCAGAAATCACAAACAGAAAATATAATTCTAAATACAAGTTAAGTTCTTGAGCAGCTGAAATAAACGTGTAGTAATTGAATATCCAGTAGTATCTGCAGGCAGAATGCACGGTTCCAAACTCCATCAGGATCAAACAGCATAAACATGTTTTTCTCCCAGCAACAGCAAAGGTCGTTACCAGTTCAAATCAAATGGTGGCCTTTGTGCGAACACCCAGAGTCAGACTTGGTAATGGGGTGCTAAAGTTTAAGGTGAGGTTAATGTCTTATACCCAGAGAAAATGAAATCACATAACAGGCAGTGCCTGAAGGAGCAGACGCGTTGAACAGTTTTATTCATTGTAGGAGGCGAGAGGTTGGAATGCCAGCGTGTGATAAGTGAAGATTAAAGTCTGATGGCACACACCGTCAACTGTGCAAATTCATGCTCATTGAGAATACTTCCATAGGTATGTTGTCATCAGTGACATTAAAAGCTATTTCCCACAAGATCACACCGTAAAACCCAGATGTTTCTGAAGGGACAGGACAGTATCTGGAGCTTGGAAAAAGGGCGACTGGACTTCTTTTTGTTTCTTGAAGACATTTTACCTCTAATCCGAAAGGCTTCTATAGTTCTCAAACCAAAAGGTGGCGACACCATGGTGGCTGTAGTTCCCTGGAGGTGGTTGTGACCCACTATTGTTCATGTGCATAATCACATGTGCCAAAGTGAGAAAGAAGGCTTGGGTCATTGCAATCAGTGGTTTCGGGTGAAAACAATTTTTTCGCCCCGTTCTATTAAGCAGCTTATTGAGGTCACCTGGATAAAAAGGTCTGAATGGGGGTTGGGACGCCTGGGGAGGGCGCTCAGGACAGCATTGTAGGAAAGTTGGTGACATAATCCACCGCCTCTGTTCATGAAGGCTGTTCACAGTGGACATACGTAGATGCCTTCTTTTACCTCTCTTTCATAACATCTGCGTTCCCGGTTACTTAGTTACGGAAGCTGAGAGCGGCCAGGTTACCTATAAACTTTTTTCTGATGTTTTTTTCGTGATAAAGCATTATTTATCTCATTATCACAAAATAACGACTACCGTTTTCTCGAGATAACAAGATAAATAACTTCCATATCAACCTTCATCATTTAAGGAGACGGCTGGCTCGACTGCAGCTCAGCCCTGCTGCTCGGCACCTCTCGTGCATCATTCGGTAACCATGAAGACGGCCTGGTCCTCTCAGCGGTACACCGATGAAGTTGACTATATCAGCAGGATGTGGTGTTGATGAATAATAAATGTTAAACATTAGGGATCCAGGTTCTTCACAATCTGACATTTTCATCTTGAGTCCGTCCTTGGAAAGGTTTTAAGAACACTGAGAAACTGATCACGAGCATTCAATAAAAGATAATCATGAGGTGATCTCGAGAAAACCATCGGTAAATAACGCGTTATCACAAGAAAACCATCAGAAAAAAGTTTATACGTACCATGGCCGCTGTTTATACTTACTCTAATCTGACTTTTTTTTCATTAAAGAGTAATCTTATGCGTTACTATTTGCAGTCTAGTAATCAGATTAAAGTTACTTATCTAAGTAATTGTGCGTTAGTATTTTTGTAATTTTCCTCAGTAAAAAGATATATTTCTGCTTTCTTCTTGAGTCTCGGGGAGTGATGCCTGGCCGATAATAGACAATAATAGCACAGCGACACAAATGTAAGCAATGGAGCTCCCTCCAGAGAGGTGCGTGTTTTCTAGCTGGAAATACAGGCACTATTTTGAGTTTGTGTCAGCTAAAGATGACAATATCAAGGTTAGTTGTGTACTCGGTGCTGGCGACAAAGCGCTAACTAGCTTCAAAAACACTCCGTCAAATTTGAAGAAACATCTGGAGTCACAGCGCAGTCAAACTTACAGAGCGAGTTCCACCAGGTGGAGCGAAGAGCTGCGGCTAATGCAGGAGCCCCCCCAGCACCCAAACAACAAAAGCTGGACTTTGTTAAGAAGTTGAAGAAGTTGGTCAAACAGTATGTAGTAGAGGAAATGCTGCCCTTAAACACAGCTGACTTGCCCATTTACTGGTTGTAATTTTTATGTTGAGGCAGCAGGGGGCGCTGCTGGTGTTGTGCCAAAAAGCGATTTTCGGTGTTTGCCTGTATTGACATGGCTGTAAATGACTTGTTGAGCTATAATCTGTGAAACATTTGTCAAACAAATCGCTCATCAAGGATATCAGGTCATTTTGAGTAAGAAACAGCATTTCTATTACAAGGTAGAAGCTGCAATCAGTTTTTGGCAAAGTGACTTTTAAATATTCTTTTTTTTTTATCAAGGTAAAAACTGTCATTGACATTAAAAATTGTCTTTTTTAAACAGGAACCTGGCTCAGAAGGCTGCAGAAATTGCAACAAATGTAACATCACAGTTCTATAAAGATATTTTAAGTGGCCAAAAAGCACTAGATTGAATATAATGTGGGTACAATAACACAGACTCCTAAAGATTGTTGAAAAACCGGTTATTTCTTCATTTTATTTTTATAAGCCCTTCATAAATCAGGCTGACTGCAGCCTCTATTTACCAATATAAGCAAAGACATTACACATAAAAACACACAGAAACATCGGAATCACTTTATGGCAGACGATCACTTTTTGGCACAACACCGGCAGCTGTTGAATGTAACTAATAAAGTAACATGTAGTCTAACTTAGTTACTTTTAAAATTAAGTAATCAGTAAAGTAACTAAGTTACTTTTAAAGTAGTAATCAGATTACTTTTTCAAGATAACTATGCCATCACTGGATGTCACATGCAAATATGGGGCCAAATATCAACAGACGGCTGGTTTGATGGATACCCAGAAAGGAGGTCAGCGTACAGGCGTATGCATTCAATTGGAACTTTGCATGTCTATTTCTCTGTCTCTCTAATTGTCTGTCATGTATCAAACAGCTTTGCAGCCATAGTAAGATCAAGTCATCCTGACAGCGCCTGCCATGGAGACTTCATAGAGTAAGATAACTGTGGATAGGTATTTAGTCAAGCAAGACTTTCACTGGAGGCTACTGCTGTTCGCTTACACATCAAGGATTATACTGAACATGTTCTGACGGTTTTCTCAACACTAAATATATAAATACATATACATATATAAAAAAATCTGTCTCCCTTTTTGATACAGTGATACCTCACTGTATCACTTTACTTGTTCTGTTGGCAGCGTGTTTAAGGGTAAACTACATATTTAAATAATGCCTTCAATCATTCTGCCCGGCCAAGAGGAGTATCATTTGATAATTTGGATTTTTGTCATGCTTTAAGTGCATGCATTATTCATAAATCCTTCATAAATAGTTTCCCTTCTGATAAGTGAAGGCACCCCACTGTAAATACAGCCACGGCACCTCTAATGCATTTCCAATGGCACTGCTGTGGTTTGAAAGTGGCTGCCACTTCTGCTGAGGATACACTTTCTATTTTCTCTTTACTCAGAAGCGCCTCAACAGCCTCCATTTTTTTTTTTTTTTTTTTTTCCCTTTTCCCTTTTTTTTTTTTTTTTTTTTCCTTTTACCCCCCCC
>VUQJ01045434.1:2259-12328 GCA_015108635.1 Andinoacara biseriatus
ATCGTATATCGCCATTCAGCTAAAAAATATCGAGATATTACTTTTGGTCCATATTGCCCAGTCATACTTTGGAGTATTTTTAATCATCTGATTGATAATATAGCTGTTGTGCAGTTAATTGTACTCCATTTTACTCCACCCTCACCATCATCCTCTGTCACACCAACCCTTTGCAACATCCACAAATGTTCTCTGTGGTCCAAAAATTTGACCACTGCACCACTCGGTGCAACATGTCTGCTTTTCCTCCTCTGCACATATCTAAACTATTTAAGTTAAGGATTCTAAACCCTGATATTTTTATGAGAGGCAGCTGTAAAAACATGTAATGAAGTCTTTCCCTTTCAGTAGAAACAGCACATGGGTGCTCAGACTGTGATGTGAAGCTCCACATGGTAATTTTATCTTTGTATTTTATTTTATTTTTCATCCTCCCACCATCAATGCAGCTCTTATCAAAACATCGAAACACCTTCCTCCACAGTTCAGCTGAAGAACGCGATCTCTGGAAAAACAGAAGCTCTTCATCTTAGCAGCACAGAAGGTTTATTTATTGACATAAGTTTAATCAGCACATGCAGCCAGTTTATATACAGATGACACTGTTCTTTAACTGGGTGTTGATATTTTTCACAAGTTAAATTTAAACGAAATCATGACTCTGAGATAGCATGAGGCTATGAAATGTTTACTGATTTTTGTTTGAGATGAAGCTCTTCCTCCCACCACCTGACCACAGCACAGCCAGCATCACACAACATCCTCCCACGCTGCACGTCAACCCGAGAAACTGCTGCTCTTTGGTTCAAGGCGTACGTTTGGCACAGCACACAAACACTTCCTCCAGTCTGAGGACGATTCAAAACTCAATCCACTTTGAAGAGAGACAGAAGTTAACATAAATAAATAAAGTAACCATTTGAAAACAGACATGAGGAGGAAGGGGAGGGTGCACGAACAAACTGATATAAGGCTCAGTAAAAAAGGAAATCAGTGACACAGCAAATGCAGATGCCAAAGAACGCCATGAAGACAGTGAGTTCAGGATGTTATTTTACTTTATACAGTGTATTGCCAAAAGTATTCACTCTCCATCCAAATCATTGAATTCAGGTGTTCCAGTCCTGTAATGTGCTCACTACTAAATGTCCCACAGTCGGCTCTTAGTGGTATTATAACAAAGTGGAAGTGACTGAGAATGTCAGCAACTCAGCCACGAAGTGGGAGACCATGTAAGAGGTCACCAACTCTCTGCAGTCAGGTGCTGTTCCTGAAGCATTTCCAGTGAAAGGAACTGCTTCTTGGACAATTTCATGCTCCCAGCTTTGTGGGAACAGTTTGGGAATGCCCCCTTCCACATCTTGAAAGTCTCTGCTGGTGATCACACACAGTTTGTGATCAGTGTTGATTTGAGCGTGAAGGTGAAGTGACTCTGATGCCACCAGTGCACAAAGCAGCTCCATAAAGACATGGATGATGGAGTTTGGTGTGGAAGAACTTGACTGGCCTGCACAGAGTCCTGACCCGATAGAACACCTTTGGGATTAATTAGAGCGGAGAGTTGAAGCTATTATAGGGCCAAAGGGTGGGCTGACATATTAAACCCTATGGATTAGGAGTGGGATGCCACTCAAGTTCAAATGCATGTGAAGGCAGATGAGGCAGCAATATAGTGTATTTTGTGTATTAATGTTGCACATGGTATTTGGCAGTTTTCATGTTATTTATATGCATGTTCTTTGTTTCAGTTTCTTTTTTTAAAACTGTGGTGCAACAACTACTGTGGAACCGTCCTCCCAACACGACTGGTTCACAGTCGGTGTTTTCCTGCAAGCTTTTCTAGAAGTCTGAGGCAACGGCCTTAGTGTAAAGATGGCATCAGATCTATGAGTCTAAAACTAGTCACATTTCCAGTAATTTCTGCTTCATGAGCAATGCTCAGTTATGCAGAACTAACGTAGAAATAAAGATAAATATAAAAGTGCTGAACCTCAGACAGACCAGTTCAGCTCAACAAACTTCCCAATCACAATTGAAGAAAAGTGTCTACACACACACACACACACACACACACACACACACACACACACATATATATATATTACACAGACACAGAAAATTTACTCTCACCGGCCTTTAATTTACTTTTGAGTCCTTTCGAGTATCTAACTAAGTTCCCCTCTTGACTGACTTGACTCTCGGTTCCTAAACCTTTTCACACGAGCTTTGTGCTGAAAAGTTCAACAAGTTCTTCAGGGGGAATCCCCGGACTACAACCAACATCAAGAAAAAACCTGCACACAAATACACTCTGCACTAGATGTGCTTAACTGAGATCGACAATTTAACAAGATAAATAGGATAAATTAAAACAGCATTTTTGTACCATCTGAACTCCACATGGAAGTCTTCACCTTTCTCCAGTTCCTCCTGCTGAAGAATTGTAACATATTATTACTTCTATAGTTAAATAAATATCTACAATAATACCAAAAGCTATTTACTATGAGCTAATAATGGCGAGCGGTGGAGGAATATTTCAAACCACTACTTTGTGAAAAGAAGCAATGAAACACCATAAATTACCTCCCACACATAAAACTGCATTACTGGAAAATTGTGCATAAGCATAAAAAATAAATATTTAAAAATAAAAATTCTGCAGCAAAATGTTCCCCATCAGCATCACATGGATTAATCTTACTGCAACATATGTTTAAGGTTGAGCTCATTTTAAATACTTTCTCTTTGATTTAATGCCCAGGATCATATTCTGTTTGTGGTGCCTTGAAAATGATCAGGTAGGATTGTGCAAGTTGTTTGGAACTCCTTCATATCTATTGATGACTCCGGTGTGAGCAGACTTTGCCTGAGTGCAGGTAAACAAATAACTGCCAGAAATCTAAATCAATCTCATCTTCAGTATAAAAATGACCAACACCAGAAATCTTGACCTGCTGTCTACTACACTGAAAACTGACACCTTCACCCATGGCGCTTTGTTAAAAACATGTTAAGCCAACCAATAAAAATGCACCATCATTATTCTGGTCATGGTGGTTTCAAGTTGACATATAGTGATGATAAATTTGTGGTTGCAGCTTGTTGCAGAAACAGGAACCAGAGCTCTGCATGCTGCAACAATCCAAACCCACAACACAGTCACAGTCAGCTGAAAACACACCACAGCAACCCGTGTCAGTTATTAAAGTTAGTTAAATACAAGCTCAGATGGACACCAACATTTTACACCATCTCATTATTTATCTCACCAAAAAGAAGCCAAAATGCAGAAGCAGAGCGTGAAAATCCAAGAACACCCAAACCAACACTCTTGTTATTCCAAAGTGCTTCATGAGCACCTCCATGAAAACAGTTTTAGCCGGTCTGGAACATGTATGTGTGATAACACAATCTTCCCACGAGTGGACCAGCAAATTCAGCCCAAGGTCAGATCGCGCAATGCTCAGAGAAACTGCAAAACACCCACGAGCACCATCTCAGACTCTGCAGGCCTTAGCTAGCATGTCAGGTTTGCATTTGAACAAACCAGAAGAATTCTGGACAGACAGAAAAAGAAAAGACTCGAGTTATTGCAATGCTGCAGTCAAAGTCCAGACCTCACTCTGACTAAAATACTGTGCTGGACCTTAAGAGAGCTGTGCATAAATGAATTTCCCGAAAACCTCAATGAACTGCAGGAACATTGTAACAAAGTTTGGCTTAAAATTCCTCCAAAATGAAGTGAGAATGATTAAGTCACAGATGTTTCAACACACTGTCTGTAGTGTGGTTTTTGTCATGTGTTGTTGCATTTGCCTAATGTTAAAACCTGACTAGATTATTATTTTTACTGTGTCTTCATATCTAAAACTTCGGAACTGTAGGAAGGCGTCCTTTGATGCCGTGACTGTAATTCACATGAATCCGATGATTTCTCCAGCCTCGATAAAAAGAACAAGGACAGTTCTGGTTGTTCCACACAGAACATTTTAAGGGATTTCTTGAGCTTGTTGCATTGATTGGTGGTGGGCGGGGCTTAACATGATATCTGAATACAGGAAATTGGCATTCTACTGAGGGGCGATACGAAAAGCTTTTTACACTTTATCACTTGCAGCTCTTTACAGAACATGTGTTCAAAGTTCTGATTAGTTTTTGATCAAACGTGACCAAGAAACACTCACACAGCCCTGAAGATGCAGAAACACTGTGAAACTCTCTTTTTTAAATAACATTAAACAGGTTTGTGTTCTCTCTATTGCTGTTGTCACATGTTTAATGTGTTCATACTAAATGTTACAGAGAAATGCTTCGAACCAGTTTCTCCTTCAGACAAACACAACATCGTAAGAAGAACCAAAGAGAAAGCAGTCTGACAGTTACAGTGTGGCTGTAAATGCCTCCAACACACGTGCACTAAAGTTGTGTTTGTATTCTGCATCACTCAAACTGAAAATGTGAACAGGTAATATATCACAAAGTGCAGTTTCACAGGTCAAATGAATGAACATCATTCATATGCTTAAAATTTATTTATGCCACACATTCAGAACCTTTATATACCTTTAAATATAAATAAAATGCATGATTTGCAAATGTGTGAAAACCCATATTTTAATAGCAACAGTCCAAAGAGAACATATCAAATGCAGAATCTGAGCCTCAGTTCTGTTAGTCCTTAAATGTTGTACAACTGAAACTACCTTCTGCAGTTTGCTAAATGTTTCCCATTCTTCTTGCAGCAGTTCAGGGCCTTGTTTGTCATGTTTTTGGTGTGTTTGTTGGTGACATTCTGGACTGTCTTCAGGTCAGTTTAGCAGGGGAAATCTTGACTTGCTACAGGAACACAAACACTGCCGTGATGAAGTGAATCAGACATCATCTGCATAGCACAATGTGTTGTTCCTAAACCTGCAGATATGCTACAGCATTAATGGGGCCTTCACAGACGTCCAAGTTATGCCTGCCATTTGCAGTCACACAGTCCCATCCCCATTTACCAAGGATGACTTTTTTTTAAACATATCTAATCCTGTTACTCATTACTGTGATAGACTGGTGACCTTTCCAGGGTGCTCCCCTTATTTAGTTCAATGACTGCTGGGATAGACTCCAGCACCCCCGAACTGAATAAGTAGAAAAAAATAGATGGATAGATGGATGGAGCTCATTCATTTCAACAGCTTTTCCAGAATTTTGTTGCCCCTCACCCAATATTTTTTTTAATCTGTTGATGCTTCAAAAAACGTTTTTTTTTTTTCTCAAACAAATCAAATTTCTCACAGTCAGCATTTGATGTGTTGTCTTTGTACTAGTTTCAGCTCTATTCAACATGTAAATGTAAATCACTGCCTTCTGTTCATATTTTAATCTTCATTGGCTTTTTTGTGTGTTTAAAACTTTTGCGTTCAGATCAGCAGAAACTACCAAACACAGCGACAAAATCTGACAAACGGGTATAAACAACGACATATTTACAGGTTTTCACAGTAGCGTTGAGTTCTGGTTTGAATCCTGAACCATCTTGAGGCAGTTTTGGCAAAATGTTGTCACATTCTTGGGTCCATCTCAGCTCAGAAACAGATCTCATCCAAAAACTGAAACACGACAGGAGCAGCAAATCCTCAGTGATCAGTCTGACCTCTGTCCACAGATCTGAATCCAGTGCTATCGTCCACCTGTACAGGTGCGTCTGTCAGCTTCGACGCAGGGTGGAGCGAGGAGGCTGAACCTTGTAGTAAATGCACTCTGAAGGAGCAGCGGGTTGAGGGGAAAACTGGATCTCCTCATACTGAAACACAACACAAGTAATGAGTACAGACAAAGTATGACTGCAGGAGAACAACGAGCTGCAGCTGCAGGGTCACCTGTAGCTCTCTGAGTTACCTGTGGAGCCTCCAGGCTGGGCTCAGCTGGATGCAGGTTTGCCTGATACGTGCTGATTGTCCTCTTCAGAGACACTGAGACCCAACTCAGACCTGCCAACACACCATCAGGGAGTCACTGCAGCTTCACACTCATCAGCACTGATCACACACAGCACATCCTCTTTTTTCTTATTGGCCAACTTCTGGAATGCTGCCGAGGGGCAGCACATGGTGCTTTTGAGCTGCAGCGTCTGTACTTATGAGTGTCGCAAACAACACAAGGCAGAATCAGGATGTGAACATCTGGTGCTGATGTGACAAAAATAAAAAGTATTGTAGGTCCCCTTCAAAACATAGGAGAACTGCAGTTATAATACAGCTTTTAGTTTTAACATGATTGGATAAGCATGGATGCATGGATGGATGGATGGATGGATGGATGGATGGATGGATGGATGCATGGATGGATGGATGGATGGACAGAGTGGTTAACAAGGAGACTTTACGTCCATCATCAGTTAACATTATTGATTGTATAGCTGTATGATGCTGCATGCTGTGGAGGGGTGCTGGCATTAGCGGACAGACCACAGAGGTTCAGACAAAGTGACAGACTCACAGATTATAACTAAAACGAGCACAGCGTTCAGGATCAGAGAGCTGAAGATGACAGGATTACTCTTCAACACTCCTGTCTCAGGGCCAGGGGATACATCTGGAAGAAGAAAGGGACACACTCTGAGAAAAAAATTAAAGTGCGTATGAAGAAACTTACAAAACACTTAGACTCTGTTTTAATGTTTGAAGCTTGAGAATGAAACTTGAAGTGGCCCATCTGCAAATATACTGAACAAAAGAGTTCCTCTGATGCCCCAAAGTGGGGCAGAGTTTGGGGCTATTTTAGAAGAGTTTGCAGGTTATTGTAAGGAGCTGCCCCTTAATTTTAGGGGCTTTTAAATACTGAAAGATTTGCAATGATGGGAAACAGTTTTACCACTTAAGGTCATTGCAGTTCATCATTAAGAAAGAAACCCGCGCTCACTGGAGTTTATTTTAACCTCTGAACAAGATGGAAACTGACCTGAATCCAAACTGGTTTGTTGTGAATCTGTTATAAGGTTAGTGACCAACACAATGCAGCCGTGCAGACCAACAATACCAAGCAGTGGGTGACCACCACCTCTATGAAATCATAGCAGTTTAAATAGATTTGGTGAGATGACTGTTAATGGTTCCTGTAAGCTCCTACACTGGCAATTTATGTCGTAATTTATCTCTGCTACTTCTTTAGAAACTGATTGTGTCACCTACTGGGTAAAGCCTCACACAGAACTTTTGGATTTTCAGCTATTGCAGCCTTAAGGTGGAAGTTAACTGAACACTAACCTTACCCCTAAGTAGGTCACTGTTTGACTGAATGTCATTCTTTGGACAGCACTTTAAAGGAGACATATCAATGAAAATCCACTTTTTTAGCTCCTGAATAAATTATTTTTTGTGTGTACTTTGAGTGTGTAGCAGTGCAGGAAATGTAAATGTATTCTCTCCCGGTGCTGCGTAGATACCTTTATATTCTTTTTGGGTGATAAATTTTAGTCTGTTCAGTTTTCTCTGTTCTCAGTTACGTTTTCTCATGTTTTAAGTCACAGTATTTGCTGTGGAACTGCTAAATAAGGTCATAGGTATCCGGCTGCCATTTTTTTCATGCATTGATTTTGTAGTCCAGTTTAGTTATGCCGAAGTTGCACGTAGGTAAGTCAAAATATTCGGTTGTTGGATGTGGTAACCCACACGATTCCTTGCATCGCCCCCTGGCATCAGAGCCTCTTCAAAATGCTAAAATTCATCACAGTTCAGAGCTCCTAGTGAACGCAGGGACACTCTCCACACACTAACCTGGGGAAGAGGCACTCTGGCCAAGCTAAAATTCATCACAGCGCTCCCCTGGAGTTCCTGCAGGGAACGGAAACAGTCTCTGGGAAATGTACCTACATCAGTGGGGAAAGGCCTCTGTGTTTGCGCTAAGCACTTTGAAGATGAGTTTCAGCAACCTCCGTCAGTAAAGAGGAATTTCCTGAAAAACTTTATCTGATTGAGGGGTCAGTTCTTCTCTCTCCAGAAAGCACCATGGACACAGCAAAGCGGTGCGCTCCAAATAACGCTAAAATGGCAACAAACTTTATTTTAGACAAATTTTGTGTGTTGATATGACG
Organism: Andinoacara biseriatus; assembly: GCA_015108635.1. Taxonomy (NCBI): domain Eukaryota; kingdom Metazoa; phylum Chordata; class Actinopteri; order Cichliformes; family Cichlidae; genus Andinoacara; species Andinoacara biseriatus. The sequence continues at coordinate 10,343 of VUQJ01045434.1, forward strand.
TCCTGGCCATTGTTTTGGTAGTAGCATTGTGCCTTCTGTTAGCATTGTGTGCTAGCATTTAGCTCCTGGTGGGTATAACTAATGCATGTTTTGAATAACGTTATTTGGCTTTGTGTTTGCCGTTTTTGTCTTGGGATTCAGTAATGTTCAGTGACGTTCTTCACGCTAGCTAGCTAACTCCTCTGTTGAGGCTTTGTTTACTTCATTCATATTGTGAATGCTACTCTGCTGGTAGCTAATCGTAGCGCTGCTATCAAACTACAATATTAGCCGAACGGGGTGGAGTTGAGCTCTACGCGACCTGGAGGGGGCGGGGCGCAAGAGACGGCACCAAAACTGCTTGTTCTGAGCTGGGTGTCAGAAAAGGAGTCAATGCGGGGGTCTGTGGAGCTACAATAACGAGGAGCTGGGTCCAAAGCAGTTCTACTTTATACAGACAACAAGTGAATGATTTATATATGTAAAGGAAGGATTTAAAAGTGTGATACGTGTCCTTTAAAGACATCCAACTAAGAACCTTCCTCTCCTGTGAGTTCAGGAACATTTTTTGAAACCTAGACACTGAGTCTGACCCTGTGATGGTGAGGAGGAAGCAGAGGCCATGAGGCTTTTTCCATGTTACCATTTAGAACAGGGACCTGAATCTAAACACAGCCTGCGGTTTTCAACAATGTACAAAACAAGCAGGCAATAACCACGAGGGGAAATACTTACATGAATACTTTCAGTGAGTTTCGCTAACTACAGGGGCACTCTGAGACTACACCCACCTCCTCAGCCCGTGAGCTCCAGTTTGAACCTGAATGATCCAGATCTACATAAACTATTACTGAGTGCATGACTACAGGACATACCTTCACTAAAGCCACACTAGTGAGACTCAGTACAGACGTAACAGAACAGTTTTTGTTTGGTTTTCCAGGATGTCAATTTTATTTGTAGAGCACATTTAAAAACAACGTTGTTGACCAAAGTGCTTTACAAGATCAACTATTACACTAAACAAGATAATTATATAGATTCAATAAAGCAAAGAGCATAAAAACCAGGATGCATTTAAGAATCATAAACAGCTTTTTGGAGTGTGGACCCCCCTGCAGGACTCATACCTGAACTTGACGAGGCTTTAATACTTCACTCTTTAGCAGAATAAACAAACTCTGCAAAAGGCACAAAACCCGAACAGAGCCAAAGAAAAAGCTTCACATAATCATGAGCGGGTGACAGACGTCGTAACAAGGAACACGGGAAAACACAGATAATACAGGAGCGGAAACACGAGACAAGTCAAGCAAATATAATGCACAAGAAACAAGGACTAGGAAAATAAAACAGGAAGTAACAGAACAAAGACACAGACACGAGTAGACATGGAAAATGTAGAGAAGTCTGAAAACTGAAGCAAAGATACATGAACAGAACTCAGACAGCTAGAACTAAGAAAGCCTGAAAACCTCAGCACAAAATACAAACAGAAAACCGAACAGGGAAGAGCTGAACACAAAAACATTGACACTCATGAGAACTATGACACTGAAACATGCCAACAATACAAAATAAACACAAGGTCAAAAGTCCGACCCCAAAACAGCTGGTCACAGACTCAAGATCATCACTGCGGTGTTATTGAGGATACACAAATGATCAACAGTAACATCGTTTCTGAATGATTATCCAGCGGACGAGGTTGCATCATACTTGTGTAGTTTTCAGCATTAAAGTAAGAAACTTTGTAGTTACCTGAGATGAGGCGGAAAGTTTCCACAAACTGAATGTTTCCTTCTATCTTCCTGCCGCAGTAGTAAAGCCTGCAGTCCTCTGCTGTCAGGTTTTTAATCATCAGGCTGTTTCCCACGATTGAAAACTTGGTTTCAAAATCAGGAGAGGAGTAGGTAGAATCTGCTGAAGAAAAACTGCGACCGATACCTGCTCTGAGCTGACTGTAGATCTCCATGTACCAGTATATGTCTGAACTCTGCCTGCAGC
>VUQJ01045439.1:12026-23190 GCA_015108635.1 Andinoacara biseriatus
ATCACCTCAGACAGAACAATTGCCAGGGGAAAAAAAAAAAAGCTCAGAGCGCTTTGTGCAGTCAGGCACAAGACATAATAGTCAGTTAAAGAGTGACGCTCATGCTGAACAGGAAACTGTGCAAAGCAGGAACAGCATTTTCACTTCACCATCCGCAACTCATTTTCAGCCAGCTGGGAGATATTTGTGAGTAGGCAAATATAGAGGAGAACATGCAATATTATGTTGTGAATTCCAATTTTACTAGTTAGTTGAAAATACATACAGTACTAGTCAAAAGTTTGGACACACTTTCCCATTCAATTGAATGGGTGAATGTGTCCAAACTTTTGACTGGTACTGTATGAGTTTGAAACCTAGAGTAAATGGTGGAACTGAAGCCTTTTTCTCTGACCCTTTGTGTGTAACTAAGATGCAAATGACAGCAGCATTCGCTCAGAGCAGTATGTGATATTTCTACTTGAGCGTCACACGAGAGCCTCACACAGTAACTCTGCTTTATCAGCTCAAAGCTTGGAGCAATTGTCCACATAAGAGGCTGATATTTGGCACAGCCTATGGCAGTGTTGCAACAGAAGCTGATAGACAGAAAAGAGAATTTTGAATCAACAGCCTCTAAAACGAGAGGAATGCTGCAGAGGAGTGGAGAGTGCTGATAAGGGAAAGAGTGAGACAGTGACCCAAAGCAATTCCCCCTAGAATCTAAGAGAGACAGAATGAGGGGGAAGGGGAGTGGTTGGTACAGAAGGGTACACTAACTGGGGCAAGGGGAATGAGAACAGACAGCAAAACAGATAGAAAGGAAAAAACAAACTCTCATTTCGACTTGCATCTTAATGGAGTCACATTGCTCTCTGCTAAGGAACCCAAATCTCCTTTTCATCCTACATTGTGTACACATTCTTGACACTATATTTCAGCTGGAACAATAGAGATAAGAAGGCCTTCGCTAATTAAATAATTTATTAACAAATTTAACTGATGAGTATAGTAAACTCTATTTATTTTAGCTGCATTGCATTTAAACAACAGCTGCTGTAAATTATCTGTTTAAACCAAAAACAAACCTCAATAATAACTCATGGCAGAGTGAAGACATTTATTTATTTATTTATCTATCTCTTTATTTATTTATTTTGTAGGCGCATACAAAATAATCATCTGGTGGACTCACTAATTCTAAGATTTGGCCACTGAGCCAAAGTGACTTACAGCCTTGTAAGGGAAGATCATTTGAGACCTGAAAGTCACTATACCAAACCTTTAAAAGTACTCTAAAATGAATAGAAAACCCATCAGAATGACAACCCTTTCAGCAGCTCAAGCTTTTACAGTTCATTAAAGACAGAAGCCACTTGAGTAAAAGACATGTGACACTTTGAGTTTGTCAACTGAGGTTATTGCACTTGATCCCAAAAATGGTAAAACATGGTGTCTAACCAGATACTTACAGTAAATGGCAATACCTTGGCCTCCAGTAACACGATGAGGAACCTTGGAGTCATTTTTGACTGGTTTCCTGCATTTGCACAATATCTTTAAAATTCTAAACATCCTGTCTCAGTGATGCTAAAAAACTAGTTCATGCACGTATTACTTCTAGACTGGACTACTATAATTCTGTAGCTTTTGTTATCAGGTTGTTCTAAAAGTTCTTTTAAAAGCCTTCAGCTGCAGCAAGAGTACTGACAGCGACTAGAAAGACAGTCAGAGCCTTCAGCTGTCAGGCCCCTCTGCTGTGGAACCAGCTCCCAGTTTGGATTCAGAAGACACACACCTCGTCTACTTTTATGATTAGTTTTAAAACTTTACTATTTGATAAAGCTTATAGTTAGAGCTGGATCAGGTGAGCCTGAACATCCCTTAGTTATGCTGCAATAGGCTTATGCTACTGGTGGCTTCCCATGATTTACTCACCTCTCTTTTACCCTCCAAGTGTTTATACACCACTACTGCATTTAATCATTAGTAATTACTTTTAAACTGGCTCTTTCCCAAGAGTGTCTTTTGTCCCAGCTCCCTCTGCTCTCTTCTCTGCCCCTCCCTGAGCCTGGTTCTGCCGGAGATTTCTTCCTGTTAAAAGAAAGTTTTTCCTTTCCATGATCTCCAAGTGCTTACTCATAGTGGGTGGCCTGATTGTTGGGTTTTTTTTTATTGTGGGGTCTTCACCCTGCAATACAAAGCACCTTTGGGTGACAGTTGTTGTGATTTGGATTTATATAAATTAAATTGACCTGAATTTCAAGAACTCATGAAAGTACAAGAAAAAATATTAAATCCAGTTCAATTCAATTTTTTTTACAGTCTCAATGCGCAATATACTGCAAGTTAAAGACCCTACAATAATTACAGAGAAAAAACAATAACAATCAACACAACCCCCTGATGAGCAAGCATTTGGCGACAGTGGGAAAGAGAAACTCCATCTTTACAGGAATAACCCTGCGGCAGTCATCTGCCACGACCAGTTAGTGCCGAGGGGAGGGAGACAGGACAAAAGACATGCTGTGGAAGAGAGACAGAGATAAATAATATCTAATGAGTAAATGCAGAGTGGGGTATAAACAGAGTAAAAAGAGATGAATGAAAAAGAAATACTCAGCACTCAGTTCTTGGGTCTGTTGAGACAAACACAATTATTACAGCAGAACTCCAAGCATACTGTGTATCTATCAGAAACTGCTCATCAGTAGGAATGAATATTGATAAGATTTCATTATTACCAATACCCTTTGTTTAGGGGCTTGAATATTCATTGACACCCTTACTGATTCCCTATCAATCATCTCTGAGCCTGAGCACAAAGAAAAAGGGGAGTATAAAACACTTGCATGTGACTCAAGTGTGTAAAAGCTCGATTGCCATGATGGAAAAATGTGAAGGCACTGGTAACATGATACAAGCTTGAACGCATATGATTCCACTGGATTAAAGAATTTGGAACTGGTTTTCTACTCCCATTCCTACTCATCCTCTGGTGAGTACAATCCAGATGAAGAAGCATTGTTCTGGCAGAACCACACTATCAGAATGTGTCTCTGTGTCAGGGACAGAGAAACTAGTGAAAGAATAATAATGAATGCAGCCAAATGCAGAGAGGTCTTTGAAGAAGAAACCCTACTCTCTATGGTGTATGGACTACAGAAGGTTTTAACCTTAAAGTATGACCAAAGCATCCACCCAAATCAATACTGGCACAGCTTCAGGACAGGTTTTTGACTCTCCATTACTGGACCTACTGAAAACCAGAACTGAATCCTACAAAATGTTTGCAGAAAGACTAGAATATGGTGTTTTGTGGATGCTACTGTACCTATTCAATCTGTGCCTGAGAGGATCTACTAGGAAGAATTTCCCTAACTGGCCCCAGTCTAGTCCTGCAGAGACTTACCCAAAGCCTTAAAGCTTTCATTAAATCTACAAAGATCTGAATGAACAATATTATTTTTTTGTTTAAGGTAAATGTAATTTTTTATTTAATTTGCAAGCAGTTAATAATAATTTATGGTCATTAGCCATGTAAGAAAATGCAAAAGTCAAAAGTCAAGTGGGCAAGATGTGTAACAGTTCTTTAAAAAAATGTTTGGAATTAAAGAAGACTCAAATAGTACCTTAGGTGTGTGCACATGGACACAAATGGACCCTGTATTTTGATCATTTTTAGATTCCTCTTGTTCTCTGTTGGGTATGTTGGGATAAGTTAAAGCACATGCTGTGTTCAGATACCGACAGATTACCTAGAATTGCATCAGATCCCCACTCAGTTTGTAAAGACTTGAAATGGGGCAACAGCACACACGGTCAGCTGAATCCATCTATCTACCATCTCAACAGGAAGCAGCCTTGTCTCAAGATTCTCATCAGCAAAAACCCAGGAGCCCCTGTTGTCAAACACCACAGGGATGGATTCCTCTACAAGAGCCATCTCGCTCCCTCAGAGAGATGCTGACTGACCTTATGAGAGTGTGTGCATATTTGACAGAGCAAAGGTAAAGAGGAAAGTATCGATTAGAACACACACTGTGATGATTGGGAGGATGCTGTTGATCTCTGTGGGGAAATTATGATGCATTAGGTTGTGTGTGTGTGTGTGTGTGTCTAAGTGAGAGTAAGAGAGCTTTGCTGATGATTGATAGAGACAAAGGGGTGACCCAGCATGCAAACATGCACCCTTCCTCCTCCTCAATCTGAAGCACCCCATGGGTGACAACTGGTATGATCACCGTGATGTGACTACCATCTGTTCACCATAGAGCCACAGCAGGATGCACCACTGTGAAGGGTAATAGGAGAAAAGGAAATGGGAGGGGAACCCATTTTTTGGTTACACACTAGTACATATGAATGACATTTCAATTTTATATTCTACTGCTTTTTTTTACTGCAGTTCTTTAACTCCACTGTCACTGTTTCAGCCTCAGCAAATCGACAGAGATCATTTTCTATATTTGTTGGTTTGTCTGTGTGTCAACAGAACTTTGTTTGATTTTTTTTACCCACATGTTAAACAAGCATATTTTTAGAAACTACACATTGGGCCATACATGCATTTTAATTTTGTTGTTGTTTTTTTTTTTTTTTGAATATGTCAAATAGGCAAAAAGTCCATGTCACAAAGCTCAAATCATGTCAGACTGTTTTCTTGAACATGACAGTTCACTGTACTCAAACGGGCTCCACAGTCACCAGATCCCAGTTCAGTAGAGCATCTTTGTGATATGGTGGAATGGGAGATTCACATCCTTGGTGTGCACTGCACATCTTATTGTGTGGCCAACAAATTTGCTGCAAGCATGTGATGCTATCATGTCAATATGGGCCAAAATCTCTGAGGAATGGTTCTTGCTGAATCTGAGCCTGGACCAACCCAGTACTAGCAAAGTGTGTGTAAAAATTGTCTGGTGTGTGTGCGTGTGCGTACAGACTGCCATATACTGCCAAGGCCAATCCATCTTATGATTAGAGTGGACATGCACACATGTATTTTGGACCCTTTTTCTGTCACCTCAGTACCACAGTATGCTGCTCTATAAGCTGCATTTCATATCAAATTCTATAAGGCATATCTCAGTCACAGCTTTATTATATAAGGGAATTCTTCGCTCCCACTCCTGTGAATGTGTACTAGATTTGTACTGTCCTTTATTGTTTTACTGTAGTGTTATAAAGCTCATCCTTAGTCACACATCCCAATGGGGGCGCTGCGAACTCACTCTTTAATAAATCATAAACGTGCTCTTTCACCTGACCCCATCATTTTTGCCCTGCTCCCTCGCATGATAAAAACTATAATCACATTTAAATTATACAGTATAATCGCCTCTGTTTTTTTTAAAAACACCTTTCTCACTGGGTAGACGCCGTGTCTTGTTAGCCAATTATTCCTATTGAGAATATAACATATAACGTGGCGAAATGTGCTTTGATCGTGCAATTTAAATGAGACGTAAGATTTTTCTGCTCCCGGGTCAGTTCAAGCTTTTCTTTTCTTTTGCACAAATTAGATGTGTCCTGACAGTTGCACAGCTTCAACAGTTTAAAGGCGTGTGTTTCCACATTCTTACCTTGCATCGTAGCCTTCCCAAGAGCAACGCAGAACCACAACACCGCAACCGCAAACTTCATCTTTCCTCTTGTGGTTATATCCCCAGCGAAGATCAAATCATCTTACTGCTCATTCCCGCATGCATCTCAGCACCCGAGTGGGACCTCCGGAGTGTCACCGCTGTGCAGTTTAAATAATGAAGGACAGCCGTTTGTTGGTGGTTTTGTACAACACGCACCGCCTTCACACTGCGAAACACACCAGCTTGTGCGCGTTTTTCCTTCTCCTGGTTCTGTCGCCTGTTTGGTTTCTCTGCAGCTTCTTTTCGTGCGCGTCCCGTTTCAGAGATGCATCCTGCCGGAGACGAGCTGGGCTGAGGGCGGGACGGAAGAGGGCTGGCCTGTCAAACTGTAGGATGTAGGGGGAGGACAGATCTGGTCCCCATCCAGAGAATTAATATAAAATTAAATTAAATGCATTTGGCTAATTTTTGTGTAAGCAGAAATTAACTGTTTTCTTTGACTGGGAAATTACATGCATTGTCCTGATATTACATATTGCAAAGTAGTTCAGTGCAGTTTGACGCTCGTCAAATACGGGTGACGCAAATAAAAATTAAATTAAATTCAGTCACTGATGTGATTTTTGGTGAGATGCTCGCCTGGATGTGTTATACCACCACGCAGTGATGGCTACTCTGACTGCTTCATTGTCACAGGAACACTGCAAGTGCAGGAAAGAGCCTTGTGGTATGAAATTAATAATGTGAAGACTGTAACTTTGAAAGATACACGCTAAGATACACATCAGCTGCTTTCTTTTCCTCAACTTTTGAAAGCATTTTACAAAAATTGGCCCATAAAACATTGTTTCAAACACTGAAATGACCGGAAACATGGTTTAATAAGTCCTGAAGTTACATGTTCAAACACGGAGCAAATAACTGTGATGAACTACAGCACCTATTGCTTTACTTGCATCACTCATAGATCTTATGAAGCACTTTGGTTTATGATTAATGGCTTAAGATAATCTTTTAGGAAGAAGTGATCTGTAAGTTTCCAAGAAGCCCATCACACAGTTTTATAGGTGGTGCATTATCATTAATCATCAGAGAGGTGAACTGATGTTTCATTCATTCAGCTATGCAGAGGACATTTATGCTATGCAAGCCATGCTGTGTCCGTATACGGCACCTATGCATGCCATGCTATTATTTCTTTGTTGTCACAGGAGACTGTGGGTGTGGCTGTAGACTCAAAGAATGCTTTAAGTAAAACTGAATCGATGATAATAATATAAGGACACTGTGCAGGGGAATGATAAAAGCATCCAGTAACTGGAATTATGCTGTACACTCTGGCACATCACTTCCTGAAACAAAATCTGATTAGAGGTCATAATGTATGGAGCCACCGTGGACCCTGATTAGAGCCTGAACTTACAAGGCTGGAGATACTTGTGCAATTATTGTATGTACTTTGTTATTACAAAGCTATCACCTTTCGCTGATAAAAGGTAAAGTTGGGAAGGAGAGCACTTACTGTAGCACAATCTATTTAATTACTTGCTGTACAAGCTAAGCAGCTGAGATGCTCTAGCTATTGATTTTGCAGAGTTTTTATACGCTATTTGGATATTGAGAAATTTCCTTTAGTCAGAATTATGCCTCTACCAGTTGCAAGCAATGTAACTGACAGAGAATTTGCCCTACTGAAAATTGTCAAGGCTTCCCAATAGGTCAAGCAATTTTATTTCGCTCATGTGTAATATAAAATGCATTGTGTCACTGTTTAAAAAACAACTAGTTGAAAATAGAGTGTGAAGAATGTGCCTGATTTATTGAGGCACGGCAGGCCAGCAGCCAGCCCATCTGACAGGGAGCAGACAGTTCAGATTCATTTGCTTTGTGTCATTTATTCAGGCAATCAAATAAGCAGTTGGTTGACTCGTAAACAACTTTTGGCAATTTAGTAAAGAAGATGGAATCCCACTCTCTCTGTTAATTAAGTTTGAGCTAACAGCAGCTGGAAGAAGAACTGTAAGGTGACTCATTCTGCACCTGCACACAAACACACATGCAGGCAACATGCTTGAAAATGCGCCACTTGGCTGCGTTTGTTGGCTTTGTGTGTCACATTAAATGCCATCTTACCCTGGCACCTGATCACTGCACTGGTATTGCCAAGACTTGCCCGGGGGGGCAACCCAGCCTGTCTGTCTCAAACCCATGAATACAAACACATACCTATCAAGTAAGCACAACCTCCCTGTTTAACCTAAGACACAAACACATTATGCCTATATTGTGTCAATGTAAACAAAGTTAAAGTGAGTGCTTTTAGAGTCGGTAGTGGTAAATGCAGATTCTGAATGTTTTTAAATTGCAGACTGCTTCAGTAATTAGTCTCATTCCACTCCCAATCCAAGTTAATTAAGAAAATGAGTTCACATTAAGGTCATGAGTGCTGAGGGGAGGTCGGCAGAGCGGTTTGTGCCTTAATTATATATGAAACGTCCCGTCGCTTTTATAACATTATCAAAATTCTGAAGGATTTGAAATACACAGATTTTTTTCTTCTCTACAGTTTTTTCTACTTTATTTCTCTCACTTAATATTAGCTTTACATGTATTACTTGCATTCTTTTCCTCTATTTTGATGAGGAAATGAACTGCAGAAGAAACTCACATTAAATGATGGTATTCATCCCTGATTGCAGTGCATTAAGTAGGGTTATGCTTTGTTTCTTTTGTTTGTTTCTCTTACAAATGATTATGGTAACACAACGAAATGTTTTATTTTGCTTGACAACTCAGTCATTGTGAAATCACTTCTGCCCTTTAAGCCAGAGGTAACAGACCAAAGCTTAATCCATGCACACACCTGACTACCCGCACACATACAAGTAGATGTACTAATAAGTGTCAATGATCTTTATCAAACTGCAGTCATTTCCACTTCCATTTAACAGTCATGCTCTGATCTGTGAAAGGGTGACCTTTTCAGTCCAAACAGTAAGAAAAATGTAAACCATGATTAAAATAAAAACATTTGCTCCCAGCTGTGTACCCATGTGTTTCTATCTTTATCTTTACAACTAACAAAAGATCCTTACTAGACAGAGTTTTTTACTGCTTTCATACATGCATTCTGCTACATCACCAGTAATTTATGTGCATATAGCTCTCTTTCTGTCTTAAATGACAATCACATGTTCTTGACATTACTCGCAGGTTTTTTCTCTGAAAACTGATCATGAAGTCTATATTCATGCATGTTCACCCCACGACACACAGACACACAGGGCAATGTGGCATATAGGTAAAAATGTTTAACGCAAAGGATAACACTGTAATTAGCCAATATGGCTGAATGACCTGTGTCTCTAGGAAAGAGCATCTTCCAGTAGTTATCATTAATGGATATAAAATGAGAGACTGTGCCATTTGGAATAATAAAGTATAATAAAGTTTTCAATTTCAAAGAGAATTGTTACGATAGCAATACCAAATCCATTCTTTTTTGTAATTCTATGCTCAGGTTGTCTAGAATAGAATAAATTCCCCGGTCTCAGACATGTAAGACGGAATTTGCTGTATAGTACACATGGAAATAATTTTAATGACAGAGCAGTAATCATCTATTTGTTTCACATACAAAATAATAATAATGCCTTAGACATATAGTGCTTTTTATGGTACTCAGAGATGCTTTACAATTCTATGCACTATTCATGTAGCCACAGCTGCCCTGAGGCAGCCTGACAGAAGCGTGGCTTCCAATTTGCGCCTCCGACCATCACATTCACACTTAGGCAAAGTGGGTTAAGTGTCTTCCCCAGGGACACAATGACACTATGCACTCAGACGGGGACCCGAACCAGCAGCCACTTGGTTGCAAGGCGAGCACCTACCCACTGCACCACTGGCACCCAACAAGGTCTTCACAAATTGAGTTTGCAGAACAGATCTGAGATGCAAGAAAGAACACTGTTTTTAAACTTGCAAACACTAAAACCACTGAAAATGTCTGGGCTTCTACAAAGGCTGGTGGACTTAGTAATTTTGCACAGCAAGGCTCAGGTGCTTAAAAGGAACAGGCTCTTTAATAGAAATATCTATTTGAAGGAGAAAAAAAAAAGCAACGGAGACACAAAGGTTTGGGTAAATCAGAACCCACAATGCTGATTATGACAACGCGATAAGTCAGATTTTCTACCCCAGTTGCCGTAGTAGCCAGGAGCAGCTGCAGTAGCAGGAAAGCATTTGCTCTGCCATTCCATTCCTTCATTCCCTAAGCCAGTCAATTATCAATGATATGGAAAAGCAAGAAAAATCCTGATAGGCCCACTGCTGACACATGCCGGAGCCACAGGGGGGAGAGGGAGAGGGAGAGGTGTACACAGAGAGAGAGAAAAAAAGCAGGTTGCCTGCTTTGCATATACTAGTTCATGCTTAAAATTATGGACAGATTAGGAAGGGAAGGGAAAACAATCATAAACACACAACTGCACACAATTGCTCTAGCACCGGTCAAGGAGCAGGATATGTTATCCAGCAAGTAGCAGTGAATTTTCAATAGTGATGTGCTGGAGGAAGGAATGCATAAGGATGTTTGAGCTTTAAAACTGGACCGTGGAGAAGTTAAAGAAGGTGTTCTGGACTGAACATCACATTTTCTTTTACACGCTGTGGTTAGCACTGCTGCCTCACAGTTAGAATGACATCGGAAAGGCCAAGGTTCGATTTCACCTTGGCCTGGGCCTCTCTCTCTGTGGAGTTTGCATGTTCTCCCCGTGTCTGCATGGGTTTCGTCCCACAGTCCAAAAACATGCACTTACTGAGGTTAGATTAATTGGCTACTTTAAATTGCCCATAGATATGAATGTGAGTGTAAATGGTTGTCTGTTTCTCTGTGTTGGCCCTGCGACAGGCTGGCGACCTGTCCAGAGTGTACCCTGCCTCTCGCCCTATGTTAGCTGGGATAGGCTCCAGCCCCTCCACGACCCTGAGCAGGATAAGCGGAAGTGGATGGATGGATTTTCTCCAAGCATGACATCCCAGTATACTTCAAACGTAGTCACACTCTAAGGCAAAAACTGTTCCATCCCAAGGACAAAACTCCCAAACACAAGCAACACAGTGTATGTTATCCAGTGCAGTGAAGCACGCTCAGACCTCTATATTGGAGTAACCAAACAGCCTCTGGTCATGATCCTGGGTTGGTGGCCCAGTGCGCAGTATGTTCTTTGTGTTTTGTTATGTATTAGGATTTTAGTTTGCCTTTGTTTCCTGTTCCCCTCCCGTTGCCCTTCCCATGATCTGTGTTCGTGTTTTTCTTTTGCTGTCATGTCTTAGTCCCTTGTCTCATGTCTTATGTTTGGTTTGTCGTCCCAGTGTTCCCTGTGTGTTGTATTAAGAGTTTTGTCATGGTCTGGTTTTGTTCCCTCTGTGTTAAGTTTGCGTGTGCATTGTGTTTTGCCACTTCCTGATTTATTTTGACGATCTTGTGTTCCTTGTGCTTTCTATTTAGTTTTGCTTCCCCTTGTCTCCTCTGGTTAATTACGTTCAGCCTTGCCCCTCACCTGTTGCCTGATTACCTAGTGTGTGTATTTAAG
>VUQJ01045439.1:23816-35084 GCA_015108635.1 Andinoacara biseriatus
GTTTCAGTCTTGTGTTCCTTGTGTTTTTGTATATAGTTTTGCTTCCCCTTGTCTCCTCTGGTTAATTACGTTCAGCCTTGCCCCTCACCTGTTGCCTGATTACCTAGTGTGTGTATTTAAGTGCTCAGTCTGTGTCTAGTCCTTGTCGCGTTGTTGTTTGTTTCACACCTTTGTTCAGGTGACCTCAATAGGTCACTTGATAAAATTGTGCAAAGTCCCAAACTGGCCTCACCCAAAACCACTGATTGTGGTGGCCCACGCCTTCTTTCACACCTTGAGGCATGTGATTACATGGTTTTGGTATAGGAAGAAGGCAAGCCAGTAGATAGTGTGATGCTGGCACTCAAATGGTTGGTTGTTACTGGTGTATCTCCCTATGCCAATGACATACCCTGAAGGCAGTGATCTATTTCAGCAGGACAATGTGACCAGCCGCAATGCAAAAAAATGTCCAGGAATTGCTTAAGGAGCATGAAATGGACTTTATTATAATGACTTTCCATCCAAATTTCCCACATCTCATACTTTGTTGTACTCTAGTGCAATGACAATAAATGCTCTTATCTGATTGAGGATCTGTGGGGTTTGATGGAAAGCCCACATTGCAACTAACTTACATAAACTTGCATAGTCCTTGTTTTGAAAGGTTAGCTTTATTTTGGTGGTGAAGATGAGGAGGTGAAGTCACATGATCTAAAGTGTAATCTGAAGCAAAAGTTTTAAAATTACATTTCCATTGTATCTTTTGTCCTCGGTAGTGACTCAGCATGGTGGCAAACAGTACTCTGAGAGTGCTGTGACATCATAATGTTTCTTTAATGACCCACTCATTAGAAATCTCATTAGAGTGCTTTTCAGAGAACAGAAGCAGGCAAGAGAAATGTTTTATAATAACACTGATCATCTTTGAGTGTCTCCTCTTCCTCTTTTTATGTTTTAGAATAACTGTTACACTGCGTCTGCTATTTGAGCTGAAATGAAAAGCTGTGTTCACTACTCTCTCTGATACGCATTTTATTGCTTCAATCGTAACATCTGCTAAGGAATACCAGACAGAGTCAAAGAGAACAAGGTTTTTTTTTTCCCCAAAGTGTTTATCATCAATTCTCTGTTTGCTTATTGGAACAAAGAATTCTGATGGAAGATTAAAGTTGAATTCCCAACATGGGATACAGTTGATAAACTAACAGTACAAAACTCCTTAATCTGAATCTTTGCAAATCAAGCACTATTTTCTATTTTCAGCTTGCATACAGTACTACAGTATGTGTGGGAAAGCATATGAAAAAAAAAATCAAATTAAGGGATCCTCGGTGAATCATTATTCTTTGATAGCTGCCACAGTTATACCCCCAGAGGGCTTCAGAGGATTCAGAAACTGGAGTGTTCAGGGTGGTATTATAGAGAGTTTGTGACTATTTGTGGATACGTGTATGTGTGTGTGACAAAGAGAGAGAGAGACAGAGAAACTAATTGCAAAAGAGGTCATATGGTAACAGAGTTACAGTCTAAGTGAGTCAAATTTGTTACAGTTTACCTTTAACATTTAGCATACGCCTGTATGCATATAGACATACAGTGTTATAGATGTGCGTAATACAGTGAGCAGACAGCGTCAAATAAGGAAGACTGAAGGAGTCTGATTGAGTCATACATTTAACTCGCCATCCAGAAGATTATTGTGACAACTTTAGTGGTAGAAGAGCTGAAGGAGTGTGTATGTTTGTGTTCATATGTGCGTGTGTAAATGTGTACACATATCAAGGTATACACCATCCATGAAGGCAGACAGTGAGTCGCACTGAGTCAGATCTCTGTCACTCTATTAGAATATTTTTGTGACAGCTTCTGTGGAAAAGGGACAGAGAGGTAGAGATGAAATGGCAGTCTTGGTTTTACTTAACACAAGCTCCTGTCCTGTCAGTGTGTGTATTGTTTTTACATATTTTTTCCACCCTGTTAAAATAATGGTCTTTTTTTTTTATTGAAAGTTTAATTTTTGCCTAAATCATATTTTCAGTGTTTGGTTCAGTTTATTTATTTTTTTTTTCTGAAAAACCAGGAAAAAAAATCCTTCGGCCATTATTTTAAGAGGGTGACGCTACGCTCTTGTGTCATTTCAGCACTCACTTCAGAGATACTGTTCACAATATGACTGACAGATATAATGAAGTAATGATTTGTCTACTGTCACACCATGGGGACCTCACTCTTACCCCGCCACCATTAAAAGACTTGTTAGCATAGAGATTGCATAAAGGTCAGCCACTGCTTTAAAGATAGCCCAGATGTTCCCGTTTATGGAAGCAGCTGTGTGGTGGTTAACCTTATACACTGATAAAAGCAAAGCTGTTGATATATTATTTTTATGAAATGCTGTTAGTTTCATGCCAGATGTAATGGGATACAGACCTGCCAAAATGTTCAACTTTTGTCTTTCTTTTGTCAACTTTTCTGCTCTATACATCAAACCCATCATGGCATTAGTGTACTGGTGTTTTGCTGGGTGGGTAGACTAATATCTTAAAATATCATAAAACTAATATCGTAAACATACTTAACAAAAATTGTGTCTTATCTGAGGGTTTGTACTGTGACTTACAAGTGCTTGAGGCTGTACATTCTTTTTTAGTACTTGTGTATTACAGTGTTGCTACTTCCTAAATCTGAATACTTCCTCCACCACTTCTCACCACCCACTCATCTGCTGGTGTAATGTTCCTATCTAACATTAAGTCACTTACATTATTTCCTTCTGGAGATTCATCTCCCATCTGCTTGGAGCAATCATCTGTGTAAGTATTGGCAGATGTTTTCTTTTTTTCCCTTGTTGACAAATTTCATGCTGCACATCTCCTAAGACTTGTGTCTGTTCCTGACATTGCCTAAGAAGAGGCTGCTTTAAAGACCAAAGCCAGGAAGAGACGGTCTCGTGTGAAAGACTGTAATATTATTGACTGTACTCTGCAAGATGTGCAATGATATGCAGCCTACTGTGTCAGTGATTTTCTTTGGTAATTATACAGTAGGTCCTTCTGCAGAGTTATTTATATGCTGTATAAAACTGCGCATATACCAATGTGCCTCTGTATAAGACCAATCAGCCAATCAGTTTGACTGACATGCAAATCACAACATATTGTTGAAATATTGGAGTCCTTTGTCTCCTCTGCAATCCTCTGTGACTTACTATTACCCAAAATGTGTATCAATTCAAAAGCCAATCAAAACTTCAGCTTTGATGTTTTTGCTAAAAGTATACACAAGCGCATCACCAGTAAAGCAGCCACTTCAATAGCTTTTCAGTGGGAAGTAGTAGTGGGAAGGAGTCTAGTAGTTAAGAGAGTCCCAAAGAAAACTTATGAATCTTGAGTTTGATTTCCTTCATGTAATATGAGAAACGTATTTATTTTTAAAATAGTGTCTAAACAATCACAAAAACTGATCTGAAAAAATCTGGTTTATTTAACATGGGACCTGTTAAATGGACACTATGTTAAATTAATCTGAATTTTTCTCTGTGCAGAGAATTTGCAAGTTCACACATAAAATATTTTTTCAAATGTGCACAAATATATGGACTGTGATATAAAGAGGAAACAGCCTCTCACCTAACCAGACTCATATAATCAGCTAACCCTGTTGGGGTGGTGCTGTGTCCATGCAACCAGCAACTCATATTAAAACCATGAGAGGGCAGGAGCTAATTGAGCATGAGCATGTGCTCATTTACAACACATACATTAATGCACACGTGTAGAGCGACACAACAGCTCTTAACAACTCATTCAGTTAAAAGAATAAGTTACTGAAAAAAATAAGTTACTTTCTCAGTATGATGGTGAAACAAGCCAATCGAGGGCAAGTGAGTGCAACTATTTCAAGAAACAGACATTTAATTTGTATTTTTCCTGTTTTCAGATAGTAAGAAACAATTAATGGGTAAAAATGATGCTGTATAAAGAGTTAAGCAGAGACCTCAGATGTCTGAATTAAACATGGCCCTGGCATGCACTTGCAGTGGTCTTTTTCTTTAGACTTAAGTTGGGTGACATCATTTCAGCTTTCCCACCTCACTGAAAGGAAAATGGTCTCAGAACTTTAAAATAAAATGCCACCAATGACCAAATGAAAAATGTTAATGTCCTCTTTACTCCTCTGTATTTATTTTTAACATCTTCTTGCCACCCTTGCTGTTTAAGTTATATGTAAGCTAAATTCAGCAAGCTTTAAAGCAGTGCTTATTGATTTTGAGGGGGCAGCAAAGACATACGGCTTCAACATGCTGCCTTATGCATAAGTCAGTGGCAGCACACAACACATTTGCACTCCAGCTCATTACACGTTGCACCCTTTCACAACATTAACCCTGCATGTCAGAAAAGTAAACCTCAAAGGTAACCAGTGCATTCAAATGTGATGCCGAAGGGTCCCTACCATGCATCCATATGTGGATTAGAGTTACATCCAGCAGTTACAGAGCATCGATCCTTCATTTGAACTTATGTTTCAGGGAATCTAATGAATTTTAGTTTAGTATTACAAAGATAAGCACTTTATTTGGTTAATTCATTTGTAAGTACTAGTTTTTATAACTAAAATTGGTTTGCACTGGTCTATTATAAAACAGCACTTAGTGTGATATAAACATTTGCAGTGGAATCACAATACTAAAGCCACTAGGCAGTGTTGTTGTACATCTCCCTCCCACTGCTCTGTCTGAAGTGTGCCTGTGAGAGTTATGCAGTTTAACATCGAACATTAAATCTTGTGATTTCCTGCCTCCGCCAGCCATCAAAGAAACACCTCTCTGCTGCCATGGACCACATCTCTGTCTTTTTTTTCCCTCTTCCTCCTCCAATATCCCACAAGCAAATTCGTTTCTCAAAGAGGGAATGTCAGCAACGCCCTCGTAAGTGCAGCTGAAAAAAGTTTAAAGATTTCCACACATATGAGCCACTTTCCAAATTTCAGTGAAAAGTATTAGCTATGAAGTCAGTGCACATTTTAATACATGTGTCGTGAAGAGTAGGAAAGAGAAAACAGGTCATTTTGATTTGATTTTGTATCTCATCTGCATCAAGAGCTCAGAGCTATCATGTACTTGTGCACATGCGTGTGTGTTTGTGAAAGAGACACGAGAGAAAGTGATGAACAGGTCTTTATTTCTAGCTCCATCTTAATACCACTTTACTGTAATATTTGCTAAATTAAATTAACCATCAAAAATGAACTTAAAACTGATGCAAAGCTCTTTCATGCTCTGTATGTTTCAGCATGAGCAGTCGCTCTCAAAGCAGCAAAGCCTCAGATAACGTGATTTAGTGGTAAAGATGTTTTATTGCAGTGGTCAATTTAGTGTATTTTACATAATTTTCAACACTGTCATCATCTCTCTCACACAGTTTAGCAAGTATGCTTTTTCTATCCTCTACAAACTATTCCTAAAATAACATTTTTCAGATATATCATAAACCCTTGGCAGCGTTCGCAGCATAAAAAGCTAATTATGTATATGAATATTACACCAGCCACACTGAACCAAGCCCAGGGTTTCTCTGCTTCATCCATTCTCACAACCAGCCTTTTCATTAAGTCACCCCATGATTTAATGTGCCAGTACAGCACAGAAAGGAAAAAAAAAATCTAGAGAGACTTGGATGTAAATTTGTATTACATATCATAATATTTCCTATTAGGATTGAGCTCCATTCCCTTTTGCAAATCCCGCTGAAAGATAGAGCATGAATCACCCCATACAATATAATTTCAACTCTGCTTGACATCCCAATTTCATTTGACCTCAATTACTGAGAGCTTCCTGTTGTAGAAGGCACGTCACAGTAGTGTGCTCTAAGCTGTTCCATTAATGTTTTTCATTTCTCCTTTTTCTGCCTTTGAGCATTGAGCTAAACTGTTGTGAATTAAATCTAAATCAAATTGTATGCAAATAGGGAAGTCAAATGACACAGTAGTTGAAAATGTTGCCAGCTCCGAAGCACGGGTTATTGATACTTTGCGGCTAGATGACTCAATACTCTACATCATCGTCCGAAAAAAGCACTGACTTACGCAAGGCACCTTACAAGAAACTCACTATCTGAGCCCACAAAGCCCACTTAAAAAAGTAGCTCCTTTCTAGAAAATCACCTGAATATCACAAGGTTGGATGGTGTTTATGTATGTCTGTGTATTGTGTTACCAGTGTTCACCAGTCTGATGGTCACCGTTTTCATCCCACTAAAAGCCAAATTCTTGATTTCTTGATTTTTTTGGGTGCTAACTGAAAGTGTACTTCACACCAACAAACCCCAAGTATCTACCCTGGATCAATGTACCAACCCAAATTTCCTTTAAAATCAGTGTTTTGACCTTTTTTTTTTAAATTCACCTCGTAATACATTCTACTGAAAAGCACAGGAGAGCAGAAGTGTTTAGGGACAGTTACTGTAAGGTGTCAATAGAAAGTCAAGTGGTTGTGGCTATAAAAAATGTAAAAAGAGATACCCAAACTGCATTTGTCCACTACCCTCTTCAAGGTCATCTCCTTGTGCACATTTGCGCTTAATATATAATGCAAGACTGATCTATTCATCTCAGAAATATCTTGAAAATGAATAAATATGGTGATTAAAAATATATATATATTTTTTAATTCTGGACCAATGGCAGGCCAAAATTCCTGTTCTATCCTGATATGCACTTTATTTTTCCCACGTGTCTAGTCTACAGGCTTGTACATCAACTGAAAGGTTTCCCAGACTTCTAAAACCAACAAAAAACTATATCTCTGTGAGTTCCTCATAGTTTCTTTGTGCTGCATAAAGATTCCCATCGACAGTCATTTACATTTAATTTACAATGCTGCTTTTATTAAAGTGAATCTGTTGCTTTTCTCTCTGAATGCCTGAACTTGCATGCGGAGAGTTGTGATTTCACCGTGACCATAATGTCTCACAGTGCAAAAGCATAAGTTTTAGACTACCAATCATAACTCACCACCCACCCTAAAGGACAGGTTTAGCTCCTTGTGACCTTTAAGTCTTTAAGGGTTTAATATGATTTCAGCCCACCCTTTGCAGCTATAACAGCTTCAACTCTTCTGTCAAGGCTTTTCACAACGTTTAGGAGTGTGTTCATGGGAATTTTTGACCATTCTTCCAGAAGAGCATTTGTGAGTCAGACACTGATGTTGGACAAAAAGGCCTGGCTCACAGTCTCCACTATAATTCAGCTTAAATATATTTTGGTGAGATGAAGTCAGGACTTTGTGCAGGTCAGCCATGTTCTTCCATGCCAAACTTGCTCATCCATGTCTTTATGAAAAACGGTTCTCACAAAGTTGGAAGTATGAAATTATTCAAAATGTCTTGGTATGCTGACGCATTAGGATTTCCTTTCACTGGAACTAAGGAGCTGAGACCAACTCCTGAAAAACATCCCTCCACCAACATGAACTTGGCACAGTGCAGTCAAACAAGTATCGTTGTCCTGGCAACCACCAAACCCAGACTCCTCCGTCAGATTGCCAGATGGAGAAGCGTGATTTGTCACTCCAGAGAACACGTCTCCACTGCTCTAGAGTCCAGTGTCAGAGTGCTTAACACAACTGCATCTGATACTTTGCACTGCACTTGGTGATGTAAGACTCCGATGACGCTGCTCAGCCATGGAAAACCATTCCATGAAGCTCTCTAAACACTATTCTTGAGCTAATCTGAAAGCCACATGAAGTTTGGAGGTCTGTAGCAATTGACTCTCTAGAATCTCTGCACACTGTGCACCTCACCATCGACTGACCCCACTCTGTGATTTTACAGAGTCACTTTGGGTCGCTCTCAGGAGCTCAGTGAATTCCAGCGCGGTACCGTGATGGGATGCAAACTTTGCAACAAGTCCAGACATGAAATTTCCTTGCCACTAAATATTCCACAGTCAACTGTTCAGCCACATTCTTTCACAAATGTTTGTAGAAGCAGTTTGCATGCCTAGGTGCTTGGAACCAATTGGAACACTTGAAATCAATTATTTGCGTGGGTGAGTGAATACTTCTGGCAATACCGTGTGTAGTAACTGAACTCTTTGATTGCTTGAAATTTTACCCCCCCAGCTGCACATCTGGTTTTTCAGCTGCTGAAATACTGTAAAATTGTACAATGCACATCAAGTGTACCTATGATTTTGCTCTGAGCCAGTGATCGACTTTTGTGCATGAAGACACATTAAAATTCTTCTATAGCCTGATGATTTATTTTACATTCACAACGTGTAGTTCACACATTTTACTCAAGATGCGATAAAGATGGTGACATAATTCACCTAGCTGTCTGAACACTGCTGACTGTGAAATTTCACCAAGTGTCTGTCATTACCAGTTTGTTACAGCTGCCCTTTAACATACCACTATGCCTCTGTCTGTGTCTCTCCCTCTCTCTCTTTTATAAAAAACACTTTGCATGATTACTCACCACAGCGGGCAGTTCAGGCTATTGTGCTATTGTATTTTCCTTCATGTCAAATGAAGCCATTCATCTCCTTTTTTTATTCTATGAGTCATTGGACACATTTTGGACGCATGTGTTGTTTATTACGCTTTTTAAGCTTAAAAAAAATTGACTGCTTGAGGGAGACTATTATGAACAATACATTTAAAAGTTTGTCTATTATAAATATTACACATATAGGCAAACAGTATACAGAAAAAATAACTTTTAATTTTGTGTAGTATTTAGTTAACCTCTAGGAAAAAAAAAAAATTACTGAATCTTTCTGTCCCGCTCTGCACGTACAGTATGTTCCAGACAAGCCTTTGCAGGCCCCAGAGCCCTGTCCCTAGCTGCTGGCCTCACTGAGGCTTCTGCAGCCTCTGAGCTGCAGTCATGTGTTTCATGCTCTGATGGCACCAGAAGAGCTTCTCAAGTGAGTTAGACTGCATTATGATCTCTTGTAAGGCTGCATGTTTGTGTGAGTGTGCAGCCTTACACTCATGTAGAAATATTGTGCTTTACACATTTATGTTCACTGTATGCATGGTCAGAAGCATGCAGAAAATCAGATATTATACCTTAATGTGAATGCTGAATATGTCATCCAAAACCATGGGCATTTATCAACATTCTAAACTGCTTCTATTCTTTTGAGATTTTCTCCCGTTCAGCCACAAAGGCCCTTGTCATGATCCTCGGCCTGTTGCCCAGTGTTTTGTGATTTGTGCTTTTCTGTCATTGTTGTATTTCTTCTGTGTTCTGAGTCGGCCTACGGGTTTTGATCCATACTTTGTTATAGTTTTAGTTATTGTATTTCATTCCTGTTTCCCTTTAAGCTTCTTGTCCTCCCTCTGTGTCATCATCCATTCTTTCGTATGCTCAATATCTACTTCCATTCCCCGTGTTGTGTCAAGTCTGCGTTTGTATCATGTTTGGTCTCCTATTTTATTTGACAGTCTCCTGTTCCCTCTGTTTTGTGTTCAGATTTTCTTCCCCTGTCTCGTTGGTGTCATTCAGTCCACCTGTCCTTCCCAGCTGTTTCCTCTTGTCTCCTTATTTCATATGTGTGTGTCCATACTGCCTGTATTTCTCCTTGTCCTTTGTTGTGTCATTGTCTCCTGTAAGCTGTGTGTGATGCGTTTTCCCCTTGTTGTTATCCATGCGTTTTTGTATAATGGATTTTCTTCCTGCCTTGACTTTGGGATCTTGTATTTTTGTGAATATGAGTAACTTAAGTATTAAAGTTGCCCTTTAAGTCACGTTTGTTGCCTCTGCGTCCTGCGTTTGAGTCCAACACTGCCTGCCACACAGCCACACCCAGCGTTAGTAATATCAGATAGGATTGCCTATGATATCATTACTTCCATAAACAAATATTCCAGGCAGGATCACACCAGTCCAAGCATTTCACGAGGTGATACATGTCAAAAACAGTAAGCGTACAATGGCATTCGCACTCACGCTTTCAGCTTTACGTTACAACATGTGGGCCAAGCAACCAAAGAAGAGTCAGGCAGCAAATGAGGCTCTAGTCACCCAGGCTGAGGTTTACAAGATGGAAATCCAGGACACAGAGCAATATATGGCCTGTCAAGACAAGGTCACCAAACTCTCTATAAGACTGGAGACAGAAACTAAAGAAAATGAGTCTCTGAAGAATGAGCTATACCAAATGACAGGTGGTCTACATAAAACTAGCCTGCAGACAGGAGCTGAGTAATCAGTTTGAAAAGGAAAAAGACACCGATTAGAAAGAAACTGAAGCAGGTAAAAATTCTCACGCTGAAGGGGTGAAAGAAGACCAGGAGATAATTCAAAGCCTGAGGGATGAACAGAATGTCCTCCATCAGGAGTTGGAAAGCCTGAAATTAAAACTAGAGGAACCAACATCCAACTAGCTACTAAAGTAAAGGCTGAGTAAAAAAAACTGATCAGCTAAGAGAGGAGTTGAAACATCAGGAGGAAGACTCCCTCACTGTTTTACAGGCTCTAGAAACTTTGCAAGAGACAGAAATCTCTGGTGAGAAGGCTCCAGAGGAAAAAAAACAACAAAACAAAAAACTGGCAGACTGGAGAAAGTTGGCCCATTTCCTGGGATTAAGGAATAAGTATAAAGAGGGGTGGAAGACGGGGTCAACAAAGATTTTCACATCTCAGCAGACGGTACTAGCTGTACAGTGTGCTGCTGTAGTTTGATACAGAAAATAAGAAAATACAGAAAAATCTATATACATAGTGAATGGGCCAGTCAGGCCCAGTCAGTAATAATAATACTCAATAATACTCAAGATAATAATATTAATAATAATAATAACAAAAGAAGACGAAGAAACATCAAGATAATAAAAATAATCATATAATAATCAAATAAGCATCAATGAACAATAAAAAGTTTAAAGTTAAAGTGGGATTACAAACAACATGTTCAATGTTTAAAAAAAGCAGAATTTTCTGAGATAAACCAACCAAATGTGTTTGTATATAAAGCAGGTTTGCCATATTTTAACCCTCCCACCCCCTGCTGATGACACTTAAATCTGTCACAATTATTTATAGTTAGGGCTGGATCAGGTGATCCTGAACCATCCCTTAGTTATGCTGCTATAGGCCTAGGCTGCTGGGGGGGTTCCCATAATGCACTGCTTCTTTTTACTGTGTTCATACTTCACTCTGTGTTTAATCATTCTCTGTGTCTCTTCCACAGCATGTTTTTTCTGTCCTCTCTCTCTCCCCTCAGATGACTGCCCCTCCCTGAGCCTGGTTCTGCTGGAGGTTTCTTCCT
>VUQJ01045440.1:0-18899 GCA_015108635.1 Andinoacara biseriatus
GTGTGTGTGTGTTTGTCTGTGTGTTTGTGTGTGTGTCTGTGGGGTCTGTGTGTGTGTGTGTGTGTGTGTGTGTGTGTGGGGTGTGTGTGTGTGTTTGTCTGTGGGGTCTGTATGTGTGTGTGTGTGTGTGTGTTTGTGTGTGTGTCTGTGGGGTCTGTGTGTGTGTTTGTCTGTGGGGTCTGTGTGTGTGTGTGTGTGTCTGTGGGGTCTGTGTGTGTGTGTTTGTGTGTGTGTCTGTGTGTGTGTGTGGGGGCTGTGTGTGTGTGTGTGTGTGGGGTGTGTGTGTGTGTGTGTGGTTTTTGTGTGTGTGTGTTTGTCTGTGTGTTTGTGTGTGTGTCTGTGGGCTCTGTGTGTGTGTCTGTGGGGTCTGTGTGTGTTTGTGTGTGTGTCTGTGGGGTCTGTGTGTGTGTGTGTGTGTGTGTGTGTGTGGGTGGGTGGGTGTGTTTGCATTCCTGTGCATCACTTTCACCTTTTCTTCCCCTCAGTCACTTTCTTTTCTCTGTGTTTTCCTGCAAAATGCTTCGCTCAGAGTTTCGCCTTTCAGCTGCTGGATGCAACAAAATGCCTCAAAACTGCCTTCAGTTTTCGAAAGCTGGACGCTGACAGCTTTTGCAAAACAGGAGGAATTCAAGGCTCGTTGACGGTCCAGCGTGTGACATCTCCACCTCTCCTTCTCCTTCAGGTGACTGGTAAGAGGTCAGAGGGCATAGAGGCAGACGACTTTCAGGGGGGCGTGTACGAGGCAGCCGTCAATCAGGAGAAGCAGGATGACCGCAGGTCCCACGGGGAGCGTCTGTCGGAGGGGAGCAACAGCGGCGCCGATCAGGAGGAAGTCAGCGTGGCAGCTCTCAATGTAAGAACAGCTGCTGGTTACACTGTGTGCAAACGTGGAGATAACCAGGCGATAGATATGGTGTGAATCTGAGATCAATATAAGCATTTTTTTCTCCTAAAATTCAATAAAATATGACTTTATTTAACTTCATATTCTTGAGGAAAAAAAACTACTCATTTCCAAATTAAACTCATTTTTTGAGGTGGAGCAAAAAAGTGTATAGTATGTATTTTTATTTGCTGAATTCAACCTTTAAATGAACACATAATGAGGAAGAACGTGAGAAATCAAGAGCCTGAATCACTAAAAGAAAATATTTCCTTCATTTCTGCATGAAAACCTTCAACTGTCCCTTTTCTGCAGCCTGCGTTTGCTTTAAACTTCACTCTGCTTACAGTTCAGATTAATGGCGACAGATTTGTGCCTGCGGATGGAAATGATCAGTATAAGTAGGAAAAACAGGCAGTGACACATTAAAGTAGTAACAACAATAACGTCTCATTGTCGCACGTCCTCTCGTCCCTTTGTTTCCTCAGCCAGCTGCACTTTAAGGTTCTGTTCACATTCAGCTTTTTGCTTCTTGCTGCAGTGGAGAGAATTACAGGTGCAGAATTATGTAATAAGCAAGACTGACATCATACAGACCGTTTAAATCCAGTAAATGATCTCATGCAGGGACAAAGGTGAAGGAATTCTGAAGGGATCCAGTTGGCTTTCTCCCATCTGTGCTGCCACCTGGTGGCAGCACGGAGTACAACAACCTGCTCATATTCACCTTGTGTTTGTTGGTGCATGAAAGTTAAATACAGATGACAACAAAAAAATATCCTCAAAGCAAAATGTTCTGTTTGTTTATTTTTTTAATGAAATATTTCAAACATCATGTAACACATTCTTATTAATCAGGCGCTTTGTAACCTTTATAAATAAGATGAGGCATCAGTCTGTGTGTTTTCAAAGGGAAATATCTCTTTTCAAATGTTTTGCTCATTAATAAAAGTAAGTTACAGTATGTACATTATGAATAATAATAATTAAAAAGAGCATAAACATTCAGGTTTTTGCCATTTCGCTCGATCATTATTCAGTGAATAACTGCAGCAGCGGAAGCTGATGATGTTTTCCCTGCTGCGTG
The DNA here is from genome assembly GCA_015108635.1 of Andinoacara biseriatus. Taxonomy (NCBI): domain Eukaryota; kingdom Metazoa; phylum Chordata; class Actinopteri; order Cichliformes; family Cichlidae; genus Andinoacara; species Andinoacara biseriatus. The sequence goes on from VUQJ01045440.1 coordinate 1,971, forward strand.
GTGACGTCCTCGGTCTGCTCTCTGTCCTGTCAGACAGATAAAAGTGGCAGACTGAAGCTGGAGACAGTCGACGACCTGTTTAACATCCTGCAGCTGAGGAAGAAACGGAGAGAGAGGAAGACTCCGGTCCACAAGAAAGAGCAGCCTGAGCCTGAGACCCTGGTAACATTTTAGGCCGACTTTTCGCTTCCTGAATTTTGCTTTAAGTTTATATCAGGAATTCATATTATCGGCAATATCATACATTTGAATGATGGCAGGTATTTGGAGGAAAGGCAGCTCAGCGTAAATGAACCCACAGTCCTGTGCTCGCAGCACGCAGCTGCAAAAAAAGCTGCAGTGGAGCAGCAGCAGCTTCCATTGTGACACGCTTCGAGGTGTACTGCTCTTTTTTTTTTCTGTATTTTTTTAATTAAAATACCTTTGCACACATCTTCCAGCCGGAGCTGGTGGATGAGCAGCTGTTTCTGACAGCAGCCATGGACAACAAACTGCCTGTGGTGGAGAAGTACCTGTGTGACGGAGGAAACCCTGACGCAAGCGACAACGTGAGTGTCCCACAGCGATTTCTGCTGCAGCATGTCACAGTCTCAGGAATGAGCATGTTTACGCAATGCTATTTATTTATTTTAAAACAGCTTAGATTCACAGTAATTACACAGATGAAACATTTTTGCTGTCTAACATCTAGTTCCAGAGAACAGCTCTGCACAAAGCTTCTTTCAAAGGTCACGTAGAGGTCATGGAAAGACTTCTAGAGGCTGGAGCGGTCATCGAGAAAAAAGACAAGGTGAGCAAGTTTAAAAACGTTGCGCCTTACCTCATTTAGGTTCCCCCACACACACACACACAGAATGACTCCAACACTTAAGTGTGTGTGTGTGTTTCAGCTGCAGGCCACAGCGGTCCACTGGGCCTGCAGAGGAGGCAGCCTGCCGGCCTTGCAGCTCCTCCTGGACCGAGGAGCCAAGTTCACCTCCAGAGACAAGGTTAGTCCAAAGCTGCAGGACGTTCTTTTTAAAAAATTACTTTTGCACCACCTAGTGGTGGTAGAGAAACCTGCACGTCACAGCACTCTGCCAGGAAAACATAACAGTATTCTCACAAAATGCTTTAATGTTTAAGCGACATTTGAATATCAGATATTTTTCTTTGTATTAATTCGAAATCCTTTTCTTCTCCCCGTCCTCTCCCTCAGCTGCACAGCACTCCTCTCCACGTGGCCGTGAGGACGGGACACTGCGAGTGCGCTGAGCACCTCATTCACTGTGGAGCAGACCTGAACGCCAAAGACAGAGTAAGGACTAAAGAAAGCAGCAACAGTGGGGGACGTCTCGGTGGCTGCGTCCATCCTTTATATACAGTCTGTGATTAGGACATAAAGCAAATTCAGCTTCAGGTGATCCTGCAGGACCAAATATGATGCTACCAACACCAAATAAATGTGAAGTTTGGACTCAACAGAGATAATTAATTGGGCAACTTGTAGTAAAGCAGTTTGTTTGGACCTGAGTGCCACATTTTTGTAATATACAGAGCAGAGTTTTGGTTTGTTGTTTATTTCTCCCTGAATTTTGAGCACATTCATAATTAAAGCACCTGAGGCCTGATGCTGTCTGTGATTACAGACTGAAATAAGCCAGAGATAATCATGACAGCCTGTAAAAATTCCCTCCAGTCTTAAGTTCCTTCTTTAGCTGAGACGCCCGTTTTCCCCCCTCGGCTGCAGGACGGAGACACACCCATGCATGATGCTGTGAGAATAAACCGATTCAAGATGATCAAGCTGTTGATGATGTACGGGGCCAGCCTTCACACGAAGAACAGCGTGAGTTCACCGCATCTCCTCATCCACATCACTTAATATACACATAGAGAAGTACTTAATGACAAGAGAAAATAAATAATAAATAAACACACAAGGAGGGAAACGAGAGGAGAGGAAAGGAACTGGTTCCACAGAAGAGGAGCCTGAAAGCTGAAGGTTTGGCTTTAGAAACTCTAAAAGCAGCAGGTGAGCTCTGTCGGGGTAAAATTATCATTTGAGGTCTTTAAGTTATGATTATGACTCTGTAGCATCCATGCTGAAACTGATGATGTCTGCTGCAGAGTCATGTGACTGAGGCTCACAGTCACCTGATTCAGAATGAACTATAAGTGATTTGTCTTGTCTTGATTAACAAAGTCTGAATCTACTCAAAAAGCTTCAGTCAGAATCATTACAGTCAAAAGAAAGTAGGTTTTTCTGCCTGCAGCAGTAAGATCTGAGCAGTCATCGGACAACAAGCACAACTTGAAGTCAGATACACCCTGAAAGGCAGAGGTGGGCTGCAGAACAAACACTCCAGTTTTCATTCAGTTTTCCTCTCTTTGTTTTTCCCCGTGCAGGATGGGAAAACTCCGATGGAGACTTTGTATTCGTGGCAGAACGGAGCCAAGAGCCTCCTGTGCAGCTTCAGCGAGGAGAGGCCGGCTCAGTAGAAGCCGAGTCGGTCCAGCAAGAACAGGAAGTCAAACTGAAACGGAGCCGCGGGATCTCGTGACCGTGCCGACGTCCATGAAGGGCAAAGTCAAGTTTATCCGCTCTCCCAAGCGTGGATGCGGTTTTCCTCACATGCTAACTCACAGACATTACGTTCCTCAGGAAACTGGTTGACGGGTCTTATCTTGTACCCATTATCTCCTCCTTAGTTCAGGGATTTGAATTTGGAGCAGCTGAGGCAGATTCACCTTTGACCTGCTGAGTTCCTCATACGAATGCATCACGTGTTTGGTCACTATGGAGACCAGAGTGAAGAAGCCTTGGATCGAAAATGTGAAATCTAATCAGGATGATGTCAAATATTGCTGGACAATGTCTCGGACGACAGTACGGAGATGTGTTCTTACTTTAAGCTGAGTTAAAGTCAGCGAAACTGCATCGAGAAGGTGACGTATTTATTAATTAATGACAATTCAGTGTCGACTTCGTTAGCTTTGATTCTGTCTTCCAAAACATCCACTTAACGACTGAGTGACCGAATTATGTTGCAGTTGGTTTATTGATTTTTTTTTTATGGTCAGAGTAACTCTACATAGTTACATCTATTAGAAAATTAGCAGTTTGTAGATTCAATGTAAAATTAGATCGTATTAAAAAATCTGCAGCTCGGTAAGATGATGTCATCCAAGCTCCAAGTGTTCTGAGATTGAGAGATGATAAAGAGACGGGATAAAGTAGGTTTTTGATGAAGCGCTCTCCACGTTATTTTTTATTCCTCTTTAACTCAATAATCTGTGTCTGTATGTGGGATAAGAAGTGGGCGTAGCTGCTGCACCCGCCGGTTTGTGGACGACTATTTCACAGCTGTGGCTTCAGCTTTTTTTGGGGGGGTTGACCATCCTGGTTTTTTTGAACGCACTAAAACATACAAACAACTATAACTATAGTTACAAAATTAACATCCTATTGAAGCCAGGAGCTGAAACCTGTCGCCCCCTGCTGGCCATGAAGGTAAATGCATGTTTGAGGCACTTTCAGACCTAAATGTGACTGTAAAATATCATCAGACCAATTTTCTCCAGCACATGCAGAAAAACGCTCGTCTTTCGAGCCTCTGCTGCTTTGACGCGCTGAGCGTGTTTGCTCTGTTTGAATGCAGCGTCCTCTGAAGGTGAATTTAGATAATAATTATTTTATTTTCTCAGACCTCAAAGCTTTGGTTTAGGGTGTTCAGATTTTTCCAGTTTTCTCTAGAAAAGTTCAGCTTGTGGTTGAAATGACTCGTCCTCAGTCTTCAGCTGCAGAGCCCGTCGTTCGTTCTGCTGCTGGGGTCATTTTTACTTTTCCTGATTTCAGCTGTTTCTTATTTTTCTTAAGCAGTCTGAACACGAGTGTGAGAGAGAGAGAGACGAGTCGCTGTTGGTTAAGAGGAAGTTTTTATGTTACGTTGGGATGATTTCTTTGTGTTTATGGTTTGATGTAATGAATAAATAAAAATGATTTTGAATTTAAGATGCTGTTAAAGGACACAGTAAATACACCGTATGCTTTAAATACAGGATGCATGTTTTTTTTAAACTGTTTACATTAAAAAATCCAATTTATTTATTTAATAAAACATTTGATTTTATCATTTGATTTGATTTTTTTTTCCCCACTGTGAACTCACAAATCATGAAAACAAATCTCCAGCTTATTTAAAACACACACACACACACACACAGGGATCAGTTTACTGCAGCTTCTCACACTATTTAGACCAACTTACAGTCCAGCAGGTGGGAGCAGATGACAGAAACTCACTTTGTTTCTTCAGGTAGCTTCAGGCTGATTCTGGACTGGATCAGCAGGAGAGCGTGAGGGACACTCTTATTATTAGATGCTTGTTTAAAACATTCAGCCTTAAATGCATACCCCACAAAAATATTCCTTCACCATCCAGATAATTGAATCCAGGTGTTCCAGGCCCTTCCACAGGTGTACAAACCAGCACCTCGGCATGCAGACTGCTTCTGCAAACATCGGTGAAAGAACGGGTCGCTCTCAGGAGCTCAGAGAGTTCCTGTGTGGTGCCGTGATAGGATGATACCTGTGCAACAAGCCCAATTGGCAGTTTGGTGTTTGCCAGGAGAACGGTGCCGTCCTGACTGCACTGAGCCAAGTGTAAAGGTTGGTGGAGGGGGGGTTATGGTGTGGGGGTGTTTTTCAGGAGTTGGGCTCGGCCTCCTTAGTTCCAGTGAAAGGAACTCTGAATGCTTCCGCATTCCAAGTCATTTGGGATAATTGGATGCTCCCAACTCTGTGGGAACAGTTTGGGGATGGAAATTCCCAAAAACACTCCTAAACCTTTGGAAAACCTTCCCAGAAGAGCTGAAGCTGTTACAGCTGCAAAGGGTGGGCCCACATCATATTAAAGCCTCTGGGTTAAGGATGGATGTTACTCAGGTTCATATTTTTGAAAATATAATGTATGTAAAGTTGCGTCACTCATCTTCACTACTGCATGACTTCAAACTGATAAGTCCTGCCAGCATGTCAGGACCTGCCTAACAGACGTGCGGTATTTCCTCTGGGGGCCTGTGCAGTTTGGTGGCTGTGCTGGAAACCCTGAAAATGGGTGTTACACGCACATGCACAAACTAAAGTATTAAAACTTGTCAGGATCTGTCTGCAAACCGGTTGGAGATCTTCATGAGGGAACAAGGCAAAATATTTGAGTGTTTTTGTTTCACTGAGCATAAATATTGTCAACCTATCAGGTCAAGTTTGTGTTGAAAAACATGGCGTAAACTACCAATGAAAGAAGAAATAAATGGAACACTGATGCTGAAGTGTGTTTTTTTTTTTATTGATACAGTTTTGTCCCAATACAGGACAGCAGATCCACCTCGGTCTCACCTTCTTGTGGGTCTCAGCAGAGCTTCAGAGCCACAAACTGACGTTTATCTGTCTGTGTTTATAAAAACACTGTTGGCTGTCACATCATTCATCCGAGTGCACAGACACACACTTAGTGGGGTTAGGTTAACTGCCCATAGGTGTGAGTGTGAATAACTTTAAATATAGGGATTTTTTTTTGGGCCACGCACATGACCAAATGCTGCTTCTCCACCCTTGAAATGCTTTGCCGGGCCTTTACTGCAGCTGCCTTCACTTTTTATGGGTCTCTTTTCATCGATAAACATTCCTGAACTCATTCCGGTGTCATCCGTACGTGCCATAACCTGGCTACCAACTAGATTTGACAGATGATGTGCTCCCGATCAAGATTCAAACTTCAAGAGACTTTATTTGCCATTTGTACTCACATGCAAGGTTTGGTTACACAGGAAGAAGCCATTGTGGTCATGGAACAGCTGTGCAGCAGGTAGAGGAAGACGAGGAGCCGACTTAAACTTAGCTTTTGTTCACAGGGAGAAATACTAAATATACACAAGGCTGGAGCCAGAAATACATTAACCAGGAAACTGGGAAACAACACTGGAACACACGGCACGAGGAAGCCAAAGACGAGGACACAGACAACACACACACATGAGGTAATCAGGGAGAGTAGAGACAGCAGGGGGGGGGAACAGGTGAAGCACACCATACAGGGACTGTCAAAGTAAAACAGGAAGTGAGTAAACATGGAAACAGATACAACCAAACACAACCAGGGATTATTGCAAAAGCACAAAAACTGAGAATCAGTCAGAAGCATAAACAGCATAAATAACAATGTGAAGTCAAACCTGACAGTAATGCAATAAAATGGTTCCATTCTACATAAAATAAATGAAATAATATACTAAATGTAGTGTGTGTGTGTGTGTGTTTGAGAAAATTTTAACAACATGCTAAACAAGCCTAGATTCAGAAACTACAATTCATTAACTTTCCAATTAAAACTCCTTTTGGCTTCCTGTTGTAGGATTTCCTTTTCGGTGTAAACTATGGGTAAGAAATTCCCTGTCGGGGGTCGATCCTAAACCTACCCTGAAACCTGAGCAGGTTGCTATTGACTGTGTGAATGTTTTTCGATCAGTCAACAGCAAAAATACAAACAAACAAACCAACAAAAAACCCCAACAACAAACCAAAGAGGAGAAACACACCAACAACCCAGATTGGTATAAAAGTATAAAAGTCATATGAACACGGCTCCCTCCTCCTGGCCATCAGCTGCACAGCTTGCTGTGTGTATATATGAGAAACTATTTCTCATTTGTTACTTTAAGTAATTAACCTGAACATTTTGGTCTATCTTAATCCAAGAAAACACGGTTATCTACGCAGGAACGCTAACGTGTGCTAATCATTGGCTCTGATTGGCTCTTTAGTCTGTCGTTGTCTTCTGTGCCGTCACCTGCAGGGGTCAGCGGCTGTGGTGAGGGCTGGACTTTGACTTTGAACACATCCAGCTTCTCAGGAAGCAGTTTCTTGTTGAAGAGCACAGACATCAGGTAGGAGCAGGTCAATATGGCACCAATGGAAGACGCCATGGAGATGGTCTTAACTGGAGCGTACTGGACGTACACGCCATCTTCAAGGGTGCATCCTGGAAAGCGGAGGAGTACCGGCAGTCCTAGCACTGGGTCTCCACTGAGCACTCTTAACGTCAGTCCCACCGCACAGCCCGCGATAACGCCATAACCGTTGGAAATTTGGAAGAAGAGGGCGCAGACGAGTTGAGGGAAAACTACAACGTAGGCCACCTCAGCGCCAATGAACCAGAAAATGATGATGCTGTTTCCCAGGCTGGTGAGCGATGTACCAACTACACCCGCTACTACAACAGCAGCACGGATCGCCCACTGAATCTCTCCGTCCGATGCCTGAAGAAGACAAAAAAGGCAAAAAGGAGAGAGAGAAAGATAAACTGCAAAGACTGATAGTTGCCTTTCCTTCCTTTTCTGTTCTCCATGCGTGTCTTAAACTGATAAAAGAAGTGCATTTTATCACCTGAGGCCTCAGGACGCTCTTGTAAATGTTGGTGGTGAAAACAGAAGACGCAGAAAGCAAAGCAGAGTCGGCTGAAGACATCACGGCAGCAGCAACACATCCAATGCCGATAATGGAGACGAAGGGCGGGGTGAGGTGCTGCAGGGCAATGGGGAGCACTAGTCCGGCTTCTCCTCGTTCATACGGAGATGGGGAACCATATGAAGTCCGGTTCCAGTCTGAAGTGCGGACACAGAAAAGACACTGAGAGCGAACTGCAGTCCACAAATAACCTTCTCAAGCTTTTAACGTCCCCAAGTCATCGTGACTCTCCCTGGGTTAGCGCGGGGTTTGGGTTTCGTTTTTAGAATTTTTTTCTTTCTATCTGAAACACACAAATGTTCCACAAAAGTCATGGCAAAAATCCAAGAACACAAACCAGCAGGGAACAAAACAATTCAGGGTAAGCGGCAGCCGAGTAAGTGCCTCGCCTCCCACCCTGAGGCTGGATTAGGCCCCAGCAGATATCACCTTTCACAGTTTTCCTCAGCGTGCCGAGACAGCCGTTACCTGTGGAGGACACGGCAGCACCGAGCAGTATGGGAGGAATTCCAAACACAAGAAGGACGAAAGCAGCCGCGACGCATGTTAGCTTGGCCGTGGCTGAGGAAGAAGCTGCCAGCGTTCTCTGGTGGAAGGACTGATATCCCAGACTGCCTAATGACTTAAAAGGAATAACATCAGTTAATTATGGAATTCACACATAGATGGAAATAAAGACACAGAGGAGATCTTTGATTTAGGCCATATTTCTGCATCATCATCATCATCTTCATTCTACTGTACCAGGTATAAAAAATCATCCATCATGATCCAGATCCTTCTCAGCTCCAGTCTTCCGATCCATGGAGCGTGGAAGGTATTGTTCGTCAGTGTCTGGCTAATATTCAAGGAGTGAGGGTTCATCATGACAAAGGGAACACAGATCCACTGCAGAGAGATGGTGAAGGTTTATTTATGCATGCATGTATTTTGCATTCCCCATTAAAAGATAAACATGTAGCAAACTCACCAAGCTGATAAATATGAGGACAAGCTGTATAATATCTGTGTAGGCCACAGAGTAGAGACCCCCTATCAGCGTGTAGATGATGGCGATGGCAGCAGAGATCCAGATGCACAGCGGGAAGGACAAATCCAGGACCACGCTCATGGTTCCTCCTGCAGCCACGTTGGGTGGTCGTGTCATGCTTACACAGATTTTAAATATTGCATAGAATAATGATAATTATGCATTAAGTGTACCTAGACCAATTAGTGTTGTGGGCACCCAGACCACATCCTGGAAAAGTGCAGGCAGGCACAATCCAGCTGTGACCACTTTTCCATATTTGAGGTGAAAAGGGTCCAGCATGGTCACACACTTCCTCGCCCTCATCGGCTTCACAAACGCCAGTCCACCTTAATTCAAACCAAAGGACGGGACGTCACAAAAAATATTAACTGACGTTTATTCACCATATTTTAGATTTGAATTATCGTTTTCATTCATGTCTACACCTCAGGCAAGCTTGAGCTGCCGTTTCTGCTGTTGGTTAGCGATGCTAAACCCTTACCAAAAATCAGCGATGTGCTGTACGCCGCTAACATCATGATTGTCCACGTCAGTCCCATCGAGGGCGTGTACATCACCTCAGTTAGTCCAACAATGAAGCCTCCTCCGACCCACGTGGCTGCAACACGCATCAGCACACAGCAGCAGGTTTAATGGATGGTTACTTTTATTAAAACAAGCAAACTTATACCTGGTGTCTCGCTGACACAGCTCTGATCCTCAGGCAGCTCTGCATTCAGTCACTACCTGTTTACTAGAAACTTTCTGTTCTCTGATTGAAGTCTTTAGATCAGCGGTACCTTGATTTGCGAGTGTCCCAACTAACGAGTTTTTTCAGATACAAGCGGTCTCTTGGTCGAATTTTTGCTTTATGTTGCGAGCGAATATCTGAGTTACAAGTGAGCGAAAATACACCATCCGAGCGCTTCGTTTGTTTTTTTTCCCCTCGTTTTTGTCGGATGGTTGTTTCTATGTTTCATTATTTTATTTTGGAACGTTTCCGTTTTTGAAACCATTGATCCATAGAAAGCGAAGGCCAAGATCGGTGCTGAGAAGGATGACGACCGTCGATGCACAGCATAAATTTATCGAAAAACATGAGCGAGGTTGTGAGTGCACACTCGCTTTTGTGAGCAAAAGGAAGAGAAGATTAAGTGAAGTGAAAGAAAAAGGAGCATTCCGCCAACATCTGTCTGACTTTCACTTAAAACCAGTTTATTTATTTACATTTTCTTTGTTTACACTGTTTGCAGGATTATTTTTATACATCATCTGTTTGTAAAGTTCTCGACAAAAAATTGTGGTGGTTTGGGAGGGGGGGGTTAATGGCATTTCAATTAATTTCTATGGGAAAATTAAATTTGTCATGTGATCAAATTAAGTTACGAGCTGGGCCACCGAACGAATTAACCCCGTATGTGAAGGTAGCGCTGGGTGCTGGGTGACTCGAACATGACCTCGCTGCAGCATTGCTGCCTGTTCTGCATGAGGAATAAATAAAAACAAGTTTAAACACAGACTAAAGTTTCATGTTTTACTATTAAAATGGACGCCATAGATAACTTTCAGAGTCCTCTTACTCTTCGGCTCGGCTTGTTTATTTTTCTCTAATTTGAGAAATATAAATGTTTTGGAAGTCTGCTCTGCAAATGGAAAAAAAGTGCATTTAAAGCAGAAAGAAGCCTCGAGGCTCTGGCTGTTTTCATGCTCCTCATTCCTGCTGTGACCCCACAGCCGCCTATACAACATGAGCTGTTCTTCACAGCCTGCTGTGACGAACGCTGCTCACTGTGCACTTACTTTCAGTCAAATTGTGTGTTTTTTTTTTAAAAAACATCTTTTTTCTTAATCTTCTTAATTTTCTTAATTTGCATTTTTTCCCAGTAAACAGGAGTCTGGCCCTGTTCCCAGATGTGTTCCCCTCACCTGTCATTGTAAAGATTCCCACCACCCAGTTAATGCTGCGGTTTCCCAGCAGTGCCATCTCCATTCCAGTGGCTGCAGTTTGCTTCTGCTTCCTTTTGGACTTGCAAGAGGCCCAGATGCCTGTCCCGAGGACCAGCCCGTAGAAAAGTGCAGTCACTATCACTCCGGGGATATTCACAGCCATTATGGATCACCCAGCTGGGAATAGTTGCTCCCTTCCACCCTGACTGACTGACTGGAAGAGAGCGTTTTGGAGCAGAACAGGAAAAACCGCCTTCCAAGATGTGCTATATCTGAAAAAAACTGGCTGCCTTTTTTTTTTGCTTTTACATATGTGTATGACGTGTCCTGAGTATCTTATACACTGAGACACGTCCTGCTTGTTATCTCTCACATTTTGTTGTATCCTTTATCCTTGTGAAGTTTGTGTTATTTGCATATCATGCAGCACTTACCTCCCTCTCTAAACCTGTTTCAGGTGTGGTGGAAATCTGGAATAAGTTGAAGTGCACAGCCAGGTGGTCTTTCTGAGTTTTATCTAACTTTGCAAATCACTCACACAGCATGTTTTTTTTTTTTTTACCTAGTGGAAGGCGAGCCCAGAGTATTTGTTGTAGAGACAAGTTATCTGTCAGCCACGGCCGCAGAATACACTGTAAAAAATAACTCATACAGCAACATGTGGAATACCTGAAAGATTACACGGCGACAGCAGAAGACAATACTGAGCGTGTCAGCTTGACACAGCGAAGCAGCGATCTTAGTTTCCATTAGGTCACCGGCAAAGGTCGGCGGTTCGGACCAGCTGTTCAGACCTGCCTAGCCTTACACTGCTCTCTGAACACTAACCCTATTAACTGCACTAATACACAGCTGCCTTAATACATGATCATTAAACGGAGCATCTATTCATACTTGCTGACCTTATGCCAAATTATTGTACGCCTATATTTGAATTCTGTTTTTAAAAACAGGATTATGATCGAGCTACAGCGCCGAGAAGTGGAAAATACAATGCAAAGTGTCGACCTTCCTACAAGGCTTCAAACAGGAAAGGCTTTATTAATAAATCAGCTGATTTTCAGTCTTCCTGAGCAAAGTGCTGAAAGTCTCAGTGTGAACTTACCATCAGCATTATGAGGACCAAATGATGTCACTTATTTACCACTTTTTTAATACTTATTTGTTTGGTTGTTTTTTTGTCTTTTGGGGTTAATTGTTTAGGTTTGTTTATCTTTTTGTGCTCTTTAGTGACGTTTCCTTTGTGAATTGTCACTCAGGTATTAGTCTGTGTCCTTTCCCACTTCATCAGTGCTTTAATGCTTAACGAGGTTCATGTTAGATAACCCGGCTGCTCTCTTTAACTGTAATCTAAGTTTCACAAAGATCCTGCTCACTGACTATAGTTCAACTGTAACACCCTCCATGACCGTCTGATTCCGTCTGACATTTTATGTTTCCAACAAGCTGTTTTTTAGAAGCCGTCTCATGAGTTCACGTGTTTCCTGCCACGTTGGAGTCATGTGACGTGCTCGTATCTGACGGCAGGAACAAAAACCTTGTTGGATTTGTTGGCCTGACAGATACTGAGTGTTTGTCAGTTTATTGTAAGAATGAAGATGAATGTGTCACGGAGAAAGGCCGCCGGCCGAGTGACCCAAAAGCAGGACGCAGGAGAAGAACCATAAAGAGCAACTTAGTAGAGCAACTGAACCCAGGGAGAGGAAAATAAACCAAGGCAGCCAAAATCAAACAAAGGGAACATATACTGGAAAACAACTAAGAGTTACAGAAAGTCTGGAGGACACGAGACAACAAGACTCTGACGTCTGAGCAGGTAAAACTCAGCCAATAAATACACAGCGGAAATGAGGGGTGAGTGGAAACAGCTGGGGGCAAACGGCAAAGCAAAACACAAGCACACAGGACACAGAAGTATCAAAATAAAACAGGAAGTAACCCAATCATGGTGCACGCACACTTGACACATTAGGAGACCGGCACACAGAAAACACGACTAAACAGAATCCGAACGCAACACGTCACCTGACGCAAGACTGGGAAGTGAACAGGGAAAACACGGACACCTGAAACAAACCGTGAAGACCTGACGTGGAAGAGCAGAACAGACACCAGCACACGGGGACACGGGGAAATCAGAATAACCTCTAATTCACAAAAACAATACAAACTACAGCAAACTGAGAAACGAGACTGTAAGAAAAACTAAGGAACACAAAGAGAAGATACAACAAAGCAGAACATCAGTGACAGAACTGAAACCGCAGGCCCACCGATTACAATATTACAACTCCAGAAAACATGTAGATTATTAGATTAAAGTCCAGATTATTTCATCACCTGCAGAAAGTTTCATGGAGCTCAGATCAGATCGGCTGTTGTGTTGGTAAAATTAAACCGCACAGCAAGATCAGCTCAACTCTCTGAGGCGCAGCCAGTTTTATTATATGGCCAACATAATCAGTCATAATCTTATCCAAAGTACAACATTAATAATAACACAGATACTTTATTCTAATCCTAGTCAGACTCTGTCAGTGGATCAGACGAAATGCAGAGTTTATCGTGTGATAACACAAAATTAGTCTCCATAAATATGATAAGATAGGATTATAATAATAATGTGATAATGTGGATTTGATACAATGTAGATATGAAGTGGCAAACATATCTGGGAAAAGAGCGATTAAAATTTAAATGAGAAATCAGTTCAATCAAATCCAAAATGAGTCATTAAAACACTCTTTGGTAGCTTTTAATAGGTGACTTCAGGAGCATTTATATATATTTTAATAACAGCATCTTTACCCAACAAAACAAGTGCTGAATGACTGTGAACTGGATTTCAGGCTCTGCAGCAATAGTTGCAAAGAGCACCGTTTGCTTACTTTTAAATATTTGGAGTTTTTGATTGATGACCACTTTAATTTTAAGGCACACGTTCAGTATGCTGTAAAGAAAGTGAAGCTCTTGCTTTTCTTTTAGGGTGAAACAGAAACTAGTGGAGTCGACCTTTTTTTCTGGTTATTGATTACAGTGACGTGTTATACACGAACGCCTGCGAGCGCTGAGGTTTATAACTGTGGAGCTCTGACTCATCGTTGTGTCTTATACAGTAAAATAAATTGTCCATCTGTGTGCCGGCTCAGCCATTGGCACGAGTTGATTTATAAGGCTATTCTTCAGATGACTCCATCATATTTATCATCCCTTTTAATCACGAATAAGGTCTGAACAGAAATGGGGAGGAAAACTTTTAGATTTTCTGCAATCTTTTTGCAATCAGAGCCTAAGCTGAATGTATTCAAATCCATGATAAATTCCATTACAGCAGGCTTCAGGAACTCAAATGCTTTTTTTAAAATTTAACATTTATTTATTCATTTTTACAAATGAGAAAAAAAAAAACATAAGGGGATCAGCAAACATGAGCCCTAAAGTACCCAAGTACATTTCCACTTCAACAAGCATCATTGTTCTCCCCTAACATAAGTAAATACATATCAAAAAAATCATATAAAATGTGTTTTTCTATAGAAAAAAAACAAAAAACATTAAAAAAAATTAAACTTTTTTTTTTACAAATTTTAAATTTTTAAAACAATAACGATTATTTATACACAGACTATGGGAAAAGTGTGCTTGGGTGTAAGTGTACCAGACATTAGTAGAGAACAGAGAGGGAAGGGAAACTAAAAAGAATCCTGGTGGTCACAGAATCATCTCAATGGTCAGAGACATAAAATGAGTCTGAGGAAAGCTAGAAGTTCGAGCAAGCAGGAGGCAGAGAATGTGCACCGGGGGGAATCCAGTCAGAGGGGGACGTGGGCTTCTGGCTGATACAAGAGCTGAAAGTGGATCAAAAACTGAACCCCAAAAGGTGAGTGAGGAAGGGCAAGTCAAAAACAGGCAGAGCTGGCAAACGTACTGACATTCTGTACGAGTAGAAGTATAAGTACTTGTGTTAAAAACTACTCTGGTAAAAGTCGAAGGACTGGTTCAACTTCTTTACTCAGAAAAGTAAAGAAGTACAGGCTCTGAAATCTACTCAGAGTAAGAAAGTAAAAGTAGTTCTTTGAACGACGTCTGTAACAGGTATTTTTGCGTAAAGCTAACTGACCCTCCAGTAAATGATGTTGCTGTGATCAGCTGACCTTCTGCTGCTGCTCTCTTCTTCCTCTCCTTCCTCTTTCTTACATCTTTCTACATCTGAGTGAAGTTATTGCGCATTCTCTGCTCTCCCTGGAAACACAGCAGCTGTTCTTTTAGCTAGCAGACACACTGTGTGAAAAACTGCACACACTTTTTCTGCTTTACGTTTCCTGTCACTCATTTGTCTCACCGTTCCCGCGTGCAGTATAAAGGGCAGCGTCGTCCAGCTCTTACTGTAGCTGGGACAAACCTGGTTACATAAAGGTTCTAATAATAATAATAATAAAATATCTATGTTTTTTTTCTCTGCCGACATCAACCCTCCGGTCTGTACTGCCATCGGTCACACTGTTGATGCGGCGCTACCATCATTAATGCAGCAGCACAGAAATGCCAGCAGCCTGTCGGTGAACCCTTTCCACATGAAAACAAAAAGAATCAAGTCCACAAAAGGACTGAGCAGGAATAAGCTCACAATAACATCTGCGGAATGCAGATCCAGCTTGTGCGATCTGAGATGAAGATCGAAAACGATCAAGGGAAAGATCATCAAAAAGTAGTTTAGGAACAGCAGAACTAAAGCGCCCACGCTTCTTCGTTTGTCGTCAGCGCGCACCGAGGTGGCAGCAGGAAGAGCCCTGAGGCTCCCTGCTAAGCAGAGGATGAACAGGGGAGCAAAGAAGAGGGCAAGAATAGAAACAAGAAAAACTTTCTCTACTGCGAGAGACACTGTGACAATGCAGAGGATCCAGATCACCACACACGCCACCACACAACCCGTCATGTTTCTGATGCAGTCCAACAGCTGGCAGGCGATGGCACAAGTTCTGCAACACACGTCAGGGAGAAACGCTGATTATCACAGCACAGAACTGCATGTTTCTAGCAATTTGGATCTTTCACAGAACAAAATATAATGGAAGTGCAAACACAGTGAAAGACAGACGGGTACCTTTCCAGAGCAATGCACGCTTTGAAGCCCAGATTGGCCATCATGCTGAAGGCATAAACACAAACGGAGACAGAGTTGTGGGTAAGCTGGCCCGTGTTTGTCCCCAAAGCGATCACTGCTGTGAGCTGGATGAAAGTGGTGATGAGCAGGTTTGTGTAATAGATGACAGGAACCTGCACACTTCGTATTATCTGCAGGGAGGATGCATGAAAGTCACATTAATGCAGTGAGAAACATGACGTGATGAAAATGAGACGTGCACTTCAGTTTTCCTCTTTCTGCTGTTACTGTCTTCAGTTTCAGGAAAACATTTTGCCGCCTGACTCCAGTTATATTTGAGGCTGAATCAGGAGCTGCATCTGGTGCAACAATGTGGCAGATGACACGCGCAGCGCTGCCTGCTGTGGAGCAGCAGGAAGTAGATTTACTTCAGTTACACGGAAACTCAGGACTTCCTCGGTCTTTCCGCTGACTTTGGAGCGCAAAATCGCTCGAAGCTGCAGCGTGGCGTGACGGACAACCCAAACAGAACTTGTTTTTATAGCGGTTATACACACTGAGAAGCAGGTAAAGTACTGTGCAAAAGTCTTGAACCATGTTCTCGTGATTTCTTTAAGCGGGCTTGAGCAACAGTTCTCCAGCTTTCTGCAGGTCTTCAAAACTTTACTTTGGACATTTTCAGTCTTATCCTGAAAATTTTCAGAGGAATGTTTTTTGCTCGTTAAACCACTAAACACTGACCTATGAATCATTGAAGCAAAAATGCTCCGAACTCAAAGGATGATCCAGTCTTAACAAAGAACCAATTTTAAATTATATCTTTAGGTTACTAACAAAACATGAAATCTGTTCACATTTCTTTAGTTACATCTATGAAAAATGCCAAAGATAACACAATTTGACAGACATAAAATATTATTTTTCCATTAAACAAGGTGATTCTCAGAAACTTGTGTGCAGTGTTCCTAAAAAGAAAAAACGCGAACTACTCATTTTGTAGTTGCAACACAAATTCATTGAAGTCACATTTTTTTTTCGCAGTTTTTTTTTTTTTTGGCCTGTCATTTCTGGAAGTTTTGCAATTAGAATGATGATCTGAATGCAGTTACACCAAACATCTTTGCTTTTACAAGAATAGCTCTATAAGTTTTTTACAGGTTCTTCTTGTTCATGTTTATTTTTTATTTTATTTTATTTATTCTTGCCAGATGTGACAGGCAGGAAGGAAGAGAAGAGAAGAAAAGGGGTGGACAGAACAAGAGAAAAGAAAAAAAACACAAAGGGAGGGGGGAACAAGAATACATATGCATATATACATATATATATATATATATATATACTGTATATACACACATACAT
>VUQJ01045442.1:7389-22748 GCA_015108635.1 Andinoacara biseriatus
ACAAAGATCAAACACGAATACAAGAGATGCGGCACTGAGGAAGAGGAAGACCATGAAAGAAAGAAGCAGAGGGCATCAGGTTCAGGCTATGAGACGGAGTCTATGAGTGAAATGATTTCTGCAGTTACTTCAGGAAACAGTTAAACCTGAATATCTCAGGTGTGCTGCCCTCCCTGATGAGCACCACAGGTGAAGGAAACCATTTCCTGTTTCAGAGCGTTGTGTCTGAAGGTCTAACCAACATCTGCTAAGGACAGCCTACACACTGCACGTATGTGCACCGATGTGCTGTGTGTCGGGTCGTTAACGCTGATCAAATTCAGTGTCACTGAGTCAGATCAGAATTAATTCCTGCAGGAAACTGAAGTAAAATGAAAATACAATAAAGCAGAGGAATGTTCAGGTAATGGAAACGTACCTTTACGATGTCATTAATGAGAGAATATTTGAACATCCAGTCCAGAGTGATGCTGTCGTTCTCCAGGATGTCCTGAAGACACAGAAACCAGGTCATGAACTCACGGACAGACAAGCCATTAACAGGCAGTCTCAGTCAGGCACATTCTCACATCTGGCCAACCAGCATGAAAGAACTACAGCAAAACATTGACAGCTTTTAAACCGTTTGTGATGCAGAAGATTGGATTCATTAAAAAATGAGCCAAACAGGCCCCAGCAGGGACCTCAGCATCTCCCTGACCTCCAGCCTTAAAGCTGCTCATACCTGCAGACTGCCTCTGGAGCAGTACTCTGTGATGATGCAGCTGTTGGGGGGGTCGATGCACGCACCGATGAACCTGGTCAGGTGTTCATTCTGCACATCTCTCATCTGCGCAGAGAGGAGCATTCACAGTATGAATTCACAAGACAACATCTGGAGAGACCTGCAAACACTGAGTCTGAGCTGCACCCTCGGCTCAGAGCCCAGCAGCACTGAAGGGCTCAGTGAAGCCTTCACTCTCACCCTGGAAACACATTAAAGGGACATTTCAAGTGACATTTCCAAAGGGAGAAAATGCAGTTATTCCTGCTGGAAGGATGATTGCAGGTAGTTCTAGATCTCAGCTGATTATATTTGTGATTCCAAAATATTCTGAATATGAAGGATTTGCACTACAAAGACTGGAAAGTGACTGCCTTTGGTGAGCAAGTCTAAGATAAGTCTGAGACAGCTTTGGGTTCCTCATCATCTGTGATCTTCACAGGGTTAAAAACATGCCAACATTTCCCAGTTTCAGATCTTTAATGTGTGAATTTGCTGCTTTTCCTTTCAGTAATCATTTTCTCTGCTGCTGGTTGGATAAATCGGTCCTGGGCTGGAGACACGCTGACTAAGAATATTTTATGAATTTTTAGAAGCCAAGCAATCAGATAATCATCGGACTAATCCACACTGAGCTCCAATCTGATGTGAAACAGCTGGATCCAATCTAAACATTTAAATCAATGCACAAATATTAATAATGTCATAATATGACAGGCTTTTGAGGCACATTATGCAGAAAAACAAAAGAATGAAAAAACATTTCAGTAACTTCCACTAACTTCATGTCTTTGGATCGTGTGAGGAAGCCGGAGAACCCGGAGAGCACGCAGACACGGAGAACATACAAACTTCACACAGAGAGGCCAGACGGTGGACAAGTGGAAGAAAATGTGGACAGACGGTCCAATGGATGGCTCCCTTCCTGTGAGCGCCCCCTGCTGGCTGTTGTTCTGTGTGTTTCCAGTTTTCAGCCTCACATCAAACAGGAAGCAGAGACTAAATATTCCTCTGAGCTCGCTGCCTGAGCCTTTGCTCTGACCTTTTTATAATTACACTCGGCAGCGTTGACCTTTACCGCCCTGCCTGCTGAAGGGTTTGATCGTTATAATCATTTCTCATGATTTGAGAGCCTCTCCTTGGATCTTTGTCTGTAAACTCACATGTTTGAGCTCAAAGAGCTCCTTCCTGTTGAGCTCGATGCGTTTCTTGTTGATGTATTTGATGGCCACGATGTTCCCCTGGAAGAAAACAAAAAGCACAAAACTCAAAGTTTTTAGAGCCAGCAGTGACCTTCAGTAACATGCATGCTGCACTCTCCAAAATAAACTTCTCAGTTTACTCAGTAAGACCTGAAACCAGCGACTGAGACCATAAACTCATCAGGAAAGAGTTTATTGACCTCAGAGATCAGCTGAGCAGGACGCTCATTTTCTCACAGATTTCAATTCAATTCAATTCAATTCAATTCAATTCTAGTGCCAAATCACAACAACAGTAACCTCAAGGAGGTTTATATTGTAAGGCAAAGACTCTACAATAATACAGAGAAAAGCCAACAATCAAACAACCCCCAATGAGAAAGCATTTGGCAACAGTGGGAAGGAAAATCTCCCTTTTAACAGGAAGAAACCTCCAGCTTTTCTCACGGGGGGGGGGGTTGCTGCCATCATAGCATCTATCCAATCAGTTTTCAGAGGAGTCTGGATGCTGGTTGATCCTGGTAACTCCTCCTGCTACTCAAAATAACTCTTTATAATGAGCTTTTCTACCACGGCGCAGCAACCACAATTAAAGCCTGAATAAATGAAACTCTGTTACATCCGCTCGGAGGTAACACAGCCCGATAAGAGTCTGCGGGGAAAATCAAAGCGAAAAATAAAGAAAAGAGAGGCACAGGATCAAACCGTAAATGCAGAAAGAATTGAGACATGATCGGCGTGAGTCTGAGTACCTTTGTTTGTCCACTGCATTAATGCTCCGATCATTGATGGGATCTATTATTTGTTAATATTCAGAGAGAGCAGCAGCACATGTGGGCCTCGCCTTTTTCCGCTCATGTTTTAATTAACAGGTCACAGAATGATTAACAGACTCTGACCTTTCAAAGCAAACAGGGAGAAAAACAAGACCCACAGCTGATGGGGATATCCTCCCACCATTAATGAAAATGTAAATAAATGGAGAAGTCAGGATAACATTACAGCCTCGTTTCGAATTACCTTCTGCAAACCTATTTTTCCCTAATTTGGGGGCCTCGCCCTAAACCTTTAGCCAAATACATTTAGTCATCCGTGGGTTAGTAAAGATAAAAGAGGCGGATATTCTGTGAGTATCTTTAACAGAAATGTAGATTCTCCGATATATCGACAGCATCGCTTTCACGCTCAGCTCCCTCTTCACCACGACAGATCTGTGCAGCATCTGCATCACTGCAGATGAAGCCCCGATCCCCCTGTCAATGTCTCGCGCTATTACCTCCACCCTTTCCGGCTGAAGACCATGATCTCAGACTTCGAGGTGCTGATTCTCATGCCACCTGCTTCACACGTGGCTGCAAACTGTTCCACTGCAAGCTGGAGGCCCCCAACTGATGAAGCCAACAGGTCCGAGAGATGAGACTCTGAGGCCACCAAGGTGGAAACCTTCCACCACTTGGCTACACCTAGAAATTCTGTCCATAAAAAATTATGAACAGAATCGGTGACAAAGGGCAGCCCTGACGGAGTCCAACACCGACAGGAAACGAGTCCGATTACTGCCGGCTATACGGAGCGAGCTCTCACTGCAGTTGTACAGGGCCACACACCCCATACTACAGCAGCACCCCCCACAGGATACCCCGAGGGACGCGGTCGGGGAAGCAGGTCCACAAGGAAATACCAAACAGACCTCAAGACTACAACACAAGAACTAAACAAGGAAGTAAGCAAACAAAAAAGACACAAAACCGAAGACTAGACACGGGAGGGAAACAGACACAGAGAGACAAGAACCCGGGGAAACCAGAATGAAATACAAATTACTATAATAACTATAACCTATAACCTTGAAGGCTCTTGAGTTTTCCTCCGAGGCCTCACTCACCTTGTAGTATCCAGTCTTTGCAAAGATCTGCAAGTTTCCGTCTCCGGTCATCAGGGATCCGTAGTTCGAACCTCTCTGGACACAAACACAGATGCAGAGTCAGAGACGATGACGGTGATCATGGACAGAGGAGAGCCTCCAAAACACCAGCAGACATGTGTGAAACCAGCTTCACCAGCCTCCTACCATAACCATCATCATCATCATCATCACTACCACCAGTACACACTGAGTGTTATCAGTGTACCTCAGGATGCTTTGTGTTGGATGATTTCAGGTAGAAAAACACTCATTGAACACTTGATTAGGAACACCTGTGCAAACCGAGCTGCTTCCTAAAGGTGTTTCTAATAGTTTTCCCATGCCACTGGCATGTCTGAAGGAGCAAAATATTAGGCCTAAGTCATATTTTGAGATACCTACCTGTGAGCTGTGAAATAAAGTTCAATCATCACCTTTCCAACCACAGGTGTTCCTAATAAACTACTCTGAGAGTTTGTCTTTACACTCAAGGCGTCTGTAAGATTCTCTTCCGAAGAGGAGACGAGGAATGATCCTCAGACCTGATTTTACGCCTCGTGTTCCAGCTCCTGTCAAAGTTATTTTATTTCATCCAATTTTTGTTCTTAAGCAGTTCTAAACTGTAACAAATGTCTAATTTAAACAAATGTTATTTGTCATTTTAACCCTAAATAACGGCAACAATTTGCAAATGTGAAAAAAATGTGAAGAGTTACAATTTTAGATTGAAAAGCTTTCAGCAGCACGTATTTAGTCTCTATCGCAGTAAAACCACTGATCAGTTCAACTTTAATACCACAGAGTCTTCTAATGCAGGCAGCTGGTCAGATTTCAAGTGCAAATATGCAAATATATACAAACAGCTGAAGATCTGCTGGAGAAAGGCAGGAGCAAGTCCAAAATGTAGCTGCAACTACATTTTGGACTTTTTCCAGCCAGCTAAAGCAAGAAGAAAAAGTTCACAACATTTGCTTGTTGGTAACTGATGATGGTGTCCATGGAAACCATCGGCTTTATGTCAGAGAGGACAGCTGGCATCCTGCTGCACTGTGACATCTGAATTTAAGGATCTTCTGTTTCTGCATCCAGTGAAAAAAAAAATGCAACTTCTGCTGTGTTCTGCCACCAGGGGGCGTTGTTAGAAATGAGATGATTCCTCTCCTGGAGAGGACAGAATATACGAAGAAACCCGTCTCCTGCAGCCTGCCCGAGCACCTCATGCTGATTTCTTTCTTTCTTTCTTTTTGCTCTTTACTGTTAATGTCAGTATTTGACCAGTCATTGTCCTGAATGCCACAGCCTGTGCGTGGGTTTAATTCCTACAATTTCTCTGGCTGTGCAGCTGAAGAACCACATGAAGGGTCAGCAACACAGCGCCAGAAATCCTCCACACACTATATTACTGAAACTCAGCAGCTAGAAACGTCCATATATACTGAACTCTGTGTGTGTGCGTGTGCGCGTGCGTGTGCGCGTGCGCGTAATTACTGACCAGTGACAGAGTGAGCCTGCTGCCGCTCCGCAGCACCTTGTTCAGATTACTCATCTGGATGTCGTCCCAGGAAATCCTCCAGAGCTGAGCCACCAGCTCCTTCTCCAGCTTCATCCTCCTGCAGCACAAAAACTTCACTCAGCAATGAAGCTGACTTTCTTTCAGTGATTCTTCATCATCATCTTTGTTCAGCGTGAGTATGACAGTCTGAGCCCGATAAGAGTTTGCACATTTGATCTGCTGTGACGAGCGCTGCAGAATGTTACTCTGATTCCCGACTTTGATTTGACTGGATTAAACTGTCGGAGCTCCTGCAGTTTGTTGACTCGGGTGATTTGAGCTCTTTTTTTCTCTCATGTTGTCTTTGACTATTTAGCTCAATAAAATAATTTGTCTCAGTTGAATCTCTTCTGGTATTTTCTGGTTGTATTAACTGTTTTGTTTGCTGTAACATGGGAATAAAAAACAAAAAAAAGTTAACACAAGTGCTAAAATCAAGTCCAAATCCAAAACCAGACATCACGAAGTCTGATCATCTGTCTGGATCACATGGAGAAACGGGATTCCAGTGGAAAGCTCTCAGATGGTGTTTCCGTCTTTATGGAGCTGATTTCATTTCGTCATCCATCGTTAATGAGAACGGCACACGGTCCTGACTACAGCCCACTGAGCGGACCTGAAGTGCTGCAGCTCTCATACAACAAAGCAGGACACTGACACTAAAACAAGAGCACCGCTGAGCGTGGGTCAAAGTGCTGTTACAATAAAGTCAGTATCCAGCTGTGTGGAGTTTGATGGGTGTAGTTTGAACGGGAAGCGTCGCTGGTGGGAATCTGCATCCTTGGCGAGACGGTTCTCGAGTCGTGGCCAACATTGAAGCTGACGCCAAAGTTATGACAACAGCTCGACTTTTTCTTTGAAACAGCTAAGATAATAACAACTTGAACATATTATTATTATTATTATTACTAATTATTACAAATTTGCAAATTTGATCCCCCCTCCAAGGATCACGTGAAGCAACTGCAGCAGCTCTCACCTGTAGATGAAGACGGCGATGGTCAGTGTCATGGTGAAGATGAAGAAGACCACAATGGAGACCATCTGATGGATGGTGATGGTCTCTGACAGAGAGAAGAGGAAGAGGCTATTTAAGAGGCTGTGCAGATTAAGGCCATCTAGAACCGCCAGAACCATCAGAGCCATCGTGGTCTCTGATCCTTCCATCCAGCTCAGCTTCTTCCTCATGTTTCTGCTCTAAAGGACGAGTCACGATTTCTGTGTTTGCCATTTTTCTTGTGTCTGTCTGATTTGTGCTGTTCATTGTTTGTTCTGTTTAAGGTGCCTCATTTCTAACTCGGGTATCCACAGTAACTGAAGCTGCTGGTCTAACCTGCTCTGGTTATGTTTGACATTAGAAATCAACAGGTATGAAAATACCTCCTTTGTGACCAATCAGATCTCCGGAGATCCCTCAGGGCTCTGTGTGCAGATGGTAAGAAGGTCTGAGGCTGAATTTGAGAATATCTGCAATGACTCGGTCATCTTAAGCTTTCCTGCATTTTTCTCAGCAGTTTGAAGATTCCTACATCGATGACATCCAAACACTCTCAGGTGTTTCCTTTGTGATATTTAAACTTTAAATTTTACTCTACGTGAACTTTAACCCGAGGACTGCTGTGAATGTTTAACTGGGGATTCTCAGACTGATCTTTGGCCCACTGACTTGCGAGGCAGACTGGCTTGTCGTTCTTGAAGCCACAGACAGGAGTATCGGGGGGAGGAGCTCCACCCAGCCAGTGCAGGTGTGTTCCAGGTATGGCGGTCAGCTGCTCTTCAAAGGTGTTGTACACCAGAGCAATCTGCAACATGAAGAATAGTAGGAGGAAGTGTGGTTAATGGCCCTAGAACAACATTAGCATTTAGTGACACTTTAGTGTCAGTGTCAGTGTGTTTTTACCTGGAAGGTGCTGCTGTTGGTGTCCACAATGTCCCACAGAGCAAAATCAGTCTCTCGGTCCCCGTTCTCATCCAGGTGGACCAGACCAGTTACACCTGAGGAGGACCAGAGAAGGTACAGCGGTGAGCTAGGACTGGAAACAAAGCAACAGGAGACCGACTCCACCACAGACCGAGTCTACCCGTCCTGAACCTGATGAACCTGTCTGAAGTTTAATGAACAGCTCCTTGCAGTGAGAGACAATGAAAATAAACCAGGGCAAGAAATTAAAGCTGAATGAAGGAAGGACCTCGATGGTTCAACAGAGAGAAAAATGCTACAAAGAGTTTCTTATAGAACCCAAAGATCCCTCATACGGGTCAAAAACAAGCATATCACGCAATCACCTATCTGGAAATTAGAGGTCATCCAGGCCTTTATGTCTTTAAGACATCCTGCTGTTAAATTCATTGATGTGTGTCATCTGGCTTCATGGATAGATAAAGTTGGGTATCATCTGCATAGTAGTGAAAACATATGCAATGCTTTAAACACTCATTTCACTGACTAAAAGGTGTCGATGTCCATGCTTAATGAAGTAAACTAAAAACTGAAGTAAAAACTAAAACCAGGCATGAAAATCATTTTAGTTAAAAAACAAAGATGAATGGAAACTATATTCTTAAATTTGAAATAAAATTAAAATATAGAGGAAAAGTGTTTAGCGTTAGTCTTTGTTAATATGGTCAGAGTTATCAGTACAAGCTTTGATTCATCTGTTTTTTTAGGCCGGGACATTGTAACGTGAGTCCTGCAGGATCCGTGTTTTAATATCCAAATCCAAATTATTAATCAGTGAAGGAAAATGTAGAAATGTCCCACAGCTGAAGTGATGATCAATACACTGCTCGTTGCTAACTGTGGCCTCAACACAGCTCTATAACCATTTATAGTCCTAAAAATCAATAAATTGATAGATAATAGATATCACCGCTTCATCTCTGGAACAGAAGAATTCCAAACAAGAAACAAAGTGACTGGGAAGGTTACGACAAGCAGAAACAACACCAAAGCTGCCTGCACAGCCTCCATGGTGCACGCCTCTGTGTGCAAAGACAAACAGTGAATACTAAGTGCTCGTAATGTGGATTTGACAGATGTTCTGAACGGGACCATTATGTTTCTGTTTCCAGAACTGACACGGGGAGAGGCAGGCGTTATCTGATAAAATGGCATTATGAGGTCGCAGTGGCATTACTAACACTGATGAAGTTATCTGCAGGTTTCAGCTGCTTTACAGACCAGGGCTGTGGAGGTTTAACAGGTGGGTGTTTGATGGAGACACTGAGGACATGGAGGGAACGGTAGGAAGACTTTCTCTCCCTCAGCTACAAACCCCAACAGAGCTGCTTCAAATCCAACGTCTGGCAGCAGAAACCACTGCTTTCACTGCACAGAAAGCTCAATGGGGAGAAAAGATGGAGGAGAGAGAGGAGAGAGGAGGTTGGAGGTCCTGAGTGGAGGCCAGTCTGTGACCTGCAGATGGCTGTGAAAACGTCACAGACAGGAGAAGTTAATTACAATTAGCAGTCAGCAAGTGTGCATGCACATTGGAGAGAATGGCTGAGTGGTTCAAAGTACCCAGATGACCCATCTCCATAGAAACAAAGCCATTAGACTTTAGGAGGGAGTTGATTGGTTGCAGAGGTGGAGCATGGAGGAAACAACAGATCAAAGTGATTAGAAGAGAGAGGTAAATTAAACCCATGCACGCACATCGGTGTTATGGTTTCTGTAATGACAAAAACATCTGATTTTAGGATTAATCCAGCTTTTATCATCAATCATAAAAAAACTATGTGAGGCAACAAATGGTGTGAAAACATCACTGCTCTCCCGCTGTCTCCATGAGATCTCAGCTGATCTGAACAGTCAGAATATTTCAGGTTCAATGCCAGCATGTGGACAGCTGACGACACCACTGATGAGTAGACGTTAGGATTTTCCGCTGCAGAGTAGTGACTCATAGTCATGCAATGTGAAAATTGGAACAGCAACTGAGAAACACAAACTGCATCTTATTTTAGGATGTTATCTTAGGATGAGTTGCCTTCATACTCAGAAGATCTGGAGTGGTGCGGTTGTTATGTGGTTAGTGTTCAAACAAGAATGACCATGACTATGTAGTGGGTAAACTTAGATTTATTACGGTAAGCACAAAAAGACCTTTGATACAAAAAGAGTCCTTCTGCCTTCTGGATAAAATGTATGCATTATTTTCTAATCATACTGCTTAAGGGAAGCATGTATAATGTAAATAGAATTGGTCCTAGCACAGAACCCTGTGGAACTCCAACATTAACCTTAGTGTGTGAAGAAGACTTCACTTTTACATGAACAAATTGGAGTCTATTGGATAAATATGATTCAAACCACCGCAGTGCAGTACCTTTAATACCTACAACATGCTCTAATCTCTGTAACAAATTGTTATGGTCAACAGTATTAAAGCTGCACTGAGGTCCAACAGGACAAGCACAGAGATGAGTCCACTGTCAGAGACTGTAAGAAGATCATTTGTAACCTTCACTAATGCCGTTTCTGTGCTGTGATGAATTCTGAAACCTGACTGAAACTCTTCAAATAAACCGTTCCTCTGCAGATGATCAGTTAGCTGTTTTACAACTACTCTTTCAAGGATTTTGGAGAGAAAAGGAAGGTTGGAGATTGGCCTATAATTAGCTAAGACAGCTGGGTCAGTGATGGGTTTTTAAGTAATGGTTTAATTACAGCCACCTTGAAAGCCTGTGGTACGTAGCCAACTAATAGAGATGGATTGATCAAATTTTGATCATATTGAATCATCAATAATTGGAAAGACTTCTTTGAGCAGTCTAGTAGGAATGGGATCTAATAAACATGTTGATGGTTTGGAGGAAGTAACTATTGAAGAAAGATCAGAAATAATCGAATATCAGCAGTACGGAAAGCAAGTGTACAAAAAGATACATCTGTGAGATGGTTTTGAATATTTTTTTCTCTAATGGTTGAAATTTTATTTGTAAAGAAATCCATGAAGTCAGTACTAGTGAGAAAACTAGGAGAAAAGATGGGAAAAATGGCAGGGCATAAACAAAAAACACACTGCGACATCCTCTGCTGCACCTGTAAGAAAAAATGCAAACCTGAAACATATGAAAAAGAAAAACTAATACACAAACCAACAATCTTGTTTTAGTGTGTGAGACTGTATGTGCACTTGTAATGAAATCTCCTTGATAATGAGGCTGAGAAGCCACAACAGTGAGCCCTGGAAGTCAGACAGAGAAAGACCCAGGACACCCGGGCTGTCTGCAGAACCCCAGGAGTCCCGAGGCAACCGTGTGCCCAACCCAGCAGAAGGATGGGTGAGGCCCCAGACAGCCCCCACAGTCAAAGGCCCCAGAGAACCTGAGACAACAGGCTGCCGATCCCAGCAGAGGCCGGCCACCTCAGCACGAGCAGTGCCCGAGAACCGCCCGACACCCTGGAGCTAAAATAAAAATGCCCTGACCTTTATTTCTCTGATGTTCTGTGCTTCACAGTTTTCATTGAAAACAAGAAGCCATGACGAAGGTTTGGGTTGTAAATCTGAAGTCTCCAGATTCACAAACATAGAAACCAGGAGCCCTGGCAGACTTTCTTAGCACTGAATGAAAAGTTTGCCAGCGTATCTCAGGTGTTTCTTTGTGGGGGAGTTTTTAAACTGGATTATGCTGAGCTGGAGTGCAGAGGTCAGGGTTGAAGAAGGTGGCCTGTCACAGACCTGCAGCAAACATTTCATTTCCTGGAACCAGGAGCTTTCTCCAACCTTCACCCACCGAAAGAATGATGCTTTCATGTGCTTCTTAGAAATCAGGCGGCAGGAACATCCAGCAAACAGCCAGACTCAGCTTTAAAGATAAGATCCTCTGCTGCGTATCTGAGACCTTTTTTGTGCATTTCTATAAAAGTGCTACTTTTAAATTGTTATTGGATCCTTTTGTTGTTCTCAAAGTTTTCATTGGTCCTTTTAGGGTTTCATCCTTGTGTGTTCTTCTCTGCTGAGCTCAATACAGCTAATAGATAAATTATAAACAATAATAAAGTAATGTTGGATAAATTAAATAAAAACTACAACCACAAAGTTACAACTTAGATAAAATGACACAAGAAAGACAAATGGAGTAAATAATGTCTATGAAGGATAATTAGTCAAAACAAAAACTGTGCTGATTGGCTGTCGGAGAGGGGTCACATAATATTGAGGTGGGGGTCCACGCAGGGTGAGCAGCGGTCAGAGGATGACATTTAGAAAGAAGTGCTGATTGGACAATGAGCCACCTGCTGCTAAAATGCCAGCTTATTAAAAAATAATAAATATATCTGGACCACACACATACACATCCAAACACACGAACAGACACACGCACACACATACAAACACAGTCATGTTACTGTGCTTCAGAGGACATCACATCAGCTTACACCCACTTCCTGGAAATCTAATCTAACATTAACTTTAGCTCAACCGCCCCTAACCTCCCTGTGACTTAAATATGCAATGATTTACGACACAAACACTCGCAGTTTGTCCCCACAAAGATCCCATGTCCACAACATGTGACTGTTTAAACAAACTGAGGTCCTCAAACATGGGTAATACCTGCAAAACACACGAGAAGCTGTTAACACTGAGCCGAGTAATTTATGTGTTCCTGGAAGATTGTGCCTCGTTTCCCAGGAATAAGTGTGTGCTTGCTTTGTGTGTGTGTGTGTGCTGTATGTGTGCATGTGTGTGTGAAGGGTCAAAAAAATTGGATAGTCAAATCGGTGCAGTAGTGAAGTCTAGCTTCTTTCACTTAAGGAAGTTGATGAAGGTAAAATCGTTCCTTTCTAGGCAGCATCTAGAGACAGTGATACATGCCTTTATTACATCTAGGCTTGATTACTGCAACGCACTCCATGTTGGAGTCGTGCAGTCTTCTCTTTCACGTCTCCAGTTGGTTCAAAATGCCGCTGCACGTCTCCTGACTGGAACACATTAAAGACAGCATATTACACCTGTCCTGGCTGCACTTCACTGGCTGCCTGCGCACTTTAGAATCCATTTTAAGGTCCTTGTATTTGTTTTTAAGTCCTTAAATGGCCTTGCGCCACCTTTACCTTCCTGAACTGCTCTGTCCCTACACTCGCGTCCGAGATCTCAGGTCATCTGATCAGATGCTCTTACGCATACAGAGATCTAAGCGGAAGCTCAGAGGGGACAGAGCTTTTTCCGTTGTTGCCCCTAAGTTGTGGAATTAATTGCCTTTGCACGTTACACAATTGCCTACACTGCCTATTTTTAAAACTCATCTTAAAACTGATCTATACTCTCTGGCCTTCAACCTAGCCAGAGACGTTGATCTTACCTGTTTTAATGTATTACAGTTTTTTTTATTTATCTTTGATTGACTGCTTTCTTTTTTAATATTTTTAATCATTTGGTGTATTTGCTTTGGCTTTTTTAAAGTGCTTGATAAATAAAGCTTGAAGATGATGATGATGATGAAAAAAGATGAGTGAAGGTTGATGCTTACGAGAGCACAGTAAAATGAAAGATTCGTCAGGTTCTAGGTCAAATAAATGTAACTCAGTACTTACCCACTTTACTCCTGGTTCCTCGCTGGTAGTTTCTTCCTGTGTCTGTGCTCCTTTACCAATGCCTCGGTTCTACAGCAGGATATGTGACTACAATGTTTGCGGTGGACCTTTCCAATGAATTCTGTCTTTGATCTTTGTGTGACTGAATCACGGGAGTACGAGACACCATCGTACATCTTCACTTCATAAACCTTGCGCCTGTCCTGTGGTTCAGCACTAAGCTCCATCTAGAGTGTCCAACCATCTCGGCAGCTCCAGTTTCAAACCTTCAGATCCAGCATAAAATCCACTTGCAGGTGCAGCTTTTTCTGATCATATGAAGAGCTGAGCTTGCACTCCGGCTGGCCTCGCTCTGTGCTTCCTGAAGAAACACCATCTCCAAGATGCCAAAGTTGATTAAAGCTGCAGTTTCACAGCTGTTTCATCCATGAACTCTTGGAGGTTTTCCCAGTTTGCCATCAACAGAGCAGCGAGTGCAGAAACATTACCATCTTCCAGACAAATGCTGCATGTCTACCTCCATCCTCAGATCTCCCCTTTCCTCTGATTCAGCTCTGATTCTGTGACCTTCCAATAAATACGGCTGAACCCAAGAATCAAAGGCCCATCCCAAAGATCCTCCAGAAAGTTAAACAAATGCGTCAGTGACCATGTCAGTTTTCCACAACAAGGCTGGTGGCCTAAATGATCCCTTCTTCAAATCAGGATTTCTGTAGCAGTCAAAGTATTCTTACAGCTTCAAAAGCTGTCCAGCATTTAGAAAGGAACTGTTGTTACCACCAAGTATCACTGAGTATTGTCGGGGCAGGTTTGCCTAAGAAAAGTTTGCAGAAAGAAGAACAGATCTGATTCTGGGTCTGCTGAGTTGTCAGGCAGGTTAATCTCACCTGTACTGGAATGCCAGGGTAAAACGGTGCCATATGGAAGAGCTACAGTGCTGAGGTTAGCCAGTCAGTCTACTGGTGCAGTTAGTCGTTTCAAGAAGTTTAAAAATGAACAAATAACTTTGGAAAGCTTCAAACTTCATAACTTTTCACTCAGCTGATAGCCATCACTTATGCCCGGTAATTAGAAAGTATGGGAGGACAGCTCTTTGTCTGATTCTGTGCCGTCTCGCTGCTGAAGGTGTAAAGCAGGAAATTCATTCCCAGGTATCTCTCTCCGTTCTTACCGTGTGTGCACACCAGGGCCAACACTTTGTGTCTCACAGTTAGCATTATAGCCGACTGAAAGTGCAGCGACGCCGGGTTAGCAACCTTTCTGCCAGAAACTCTGAGGAGGCAGCAGTTGGAAATGAACCGGTAGATCACATGGGTGGGTTAATTTGATATTTCTCCAGCCAGCATGCTACACAGCAGCTGCAGCTTCACCTCTGAAATGGAGACTGTTCTGGATTTTTCTGCTCCATGAGGTCTGAAA
Source organism: Andinoacara biseriatus (assembly GCA_015108635.1). NCBI lineage: Eukaryota > Metazoa > Chordata > Actinopteri > Cichliformes > Cichlidae > Andinoacara > Andinoacara biseriatus. The sequence continues at coordinate 21,775 of VUQJ01045442.1, forward strand.
GGTCAGGCTCAGTGGAGCCTTCCTGGAGGACGATGATCTGACCTCAGGGTCTGTGCTCAGGCATCTGTTTATTTGTGTCAGTGTGACTGCTTATTATCTGTGCAGAACCTCAGGACGCTCCCTTATCTGGAAGGGAGAATAGAAGTAGAAGGTGGTTTATCCTTGATATCAAGCTTTTCACAAACTTTCCATATTAACAATCATCCAGTGGTGAGACAAACATTGGTTCCACTTCTAGTGAATAAACTGTGTCTGAGTTTCCTGTCTGTAATCAGTCATTATGTAATCTGTCTGAGGCTGTTTGAAGCCTGTGAACATGTTCAGCGTTTCCTCTTGAGATTTGACTCTGTGAGCTGCTGCATTAAATCTGCTGGAGCGCCACGGAGCTGTCGTAATATTCCCGATTGTTCAAACATGCTCCATCAGTTAATGGAGCAGAAACAGCAGAAAGGAAGCTGTAATCTGATCTCCTTCTTACTCCGATTCATGGTCTTCACAGACAGCCTGCCTCCTTCCTCCCATGTCCTATTTGTCATGGAGATTATCTCTGATGGAATCTTATTAGCCTCTCTCCCTTTCTTTCTGTCTGATTCACATCTTTTCCATGTCTTGCACAGACTCATTCTGCCCCATCACGGATCGTTCTCTGTGCTCTGTGAGCTCCTGTTAGGTATTAATGTGCATGGGAGTGGATGAGCTCTGGTGTGGAGGCAGAATCACAGCAGAAAGACGAAGAAGGTGAAGGTGAAGAGAAGCCGGAGACACGCAGAGAGCAAATGAACACTGAAAACAAATCAGAGTCACTGCATCTCCACGTGTTCACAGTTTAAAATGTTCAAAACTTTTTCTTTAGAAAAACCCAAATATCCACTTGTTTAAATGCTTATAACTCAGGATGCTGTAAATTTCGAAGATGTGGAAACCCGAACGGTGGTTTGCATGCGCTAGAAGAACTAGCAGCAAGCCTCCCGTCC
>VUQJ01045443.1:3346-15959 GCA_015108635.1 Andinoacara biseriatus
TGTGAACTACTGTTCATTGCCGCTCAGTTTCACTTCAGCTCGAGCTCTGCAGAAACCAGTTTTATTGCAACATAGAGCAGAAAGTCCTTGACTCACTTTTTTGCCAGAACAGACTGACCTATTATTTAACAGGAGAATGAATGCGGGATCATAAACTATTATACAGAAAAAATAGGGAAACACAGCATGCATTGCATGTCATTAGCAGTATCAGTTGTCCTGTTGTAGCACTTAACCAGAGTATGTGTTTAGCATTCAAAGATTAGTAGTTAACAGCTATTTGCTAACATCATGACTGCTTACCTTAGCAATTTCTGAAAGGTATGCCCGCCTCTCGTCATTGGTTTTATGAAATGCCTGATATTTGAAAGAAACAGCAAGATATACTGTCACATTGCTCTATCAGGCAATAATCTGTCTGCTTGTGGGTACAATGTGTGTATGTTTGTGAGCATACTTCTCAAGTCTTCAGTGTTAATGAGCACCAGATTACAACAGGGATTACTGACTGCACATGCTGTGCACTAAACCTGCATTCAGCGAATATCTCACTCTTTGTTGAGCAGAACAATAAACAAAACAAAATCTTTTTCAATCCACTGCTAATGGCGGCTACTCACAAATAAACTATTTATTACCTGGGGGAAAAAACTAAAGCTGCTTGTCTAAGAACTAAAAAAAAAAAACACGACAAAACTAGAACAGCAGACATTGTGACCTCTAACACAAAATCCCTCTCACTATTTTCTGTCAAAAGGGACAGCCAGGAGTCATACCTTTCCCTCTTGTCCAATTTGAAGATGGCAATCCATTAGCTGAGTCTGGAGGTCAGATTTCTCCTTGGTCAGGAGCTTCAGACGTTGTCTCAGTGCTTCCTGTGCCAAAGAGTTCCAATTAATTAGAAACAAATCACAACAAAGTGGCCACAGAGTCACACACGTGTCACGCTGCTGAATTACAAATCAATTTTTTTTTGGATTGCACTGCACTGCCTAGTAGGATCAAACAATACCAGAATAATTAATGCAGAAAACGTGAGAACAAAAATGGATTAGGCTCATACATTATTCAATAACCATATAAATACATTAGCCCTCAGACACGGTAAAGCTTGGTGAGATTTATAGCCCAGAGAAGAGCAGTAAGACCTTTTCATTGTGCTCCTGAACATTAATTCTGTTTGGTTGTATCTCATTGTTTTTGATCATCTTAACCATTATTTGCATTACACGTGTATGCCATTAAAAGCACGTATTCAGGAGTTTTGAGAGCACTAATGAGAAACGTTTTTAGCTTCATCCTTTAAAGCTGCAGACATGGTGACGTGATCTTGTTATTGCTTTACCAGAACACTTTGGTCCCATAATTTACCTTCACATTAACAATGCTGTGATAATATTCTTCCCACATGCTCACAGTTTGTCTACAGGCCTTCAGCATTGTTTCCTTGGATACACTAATTAGCATCTGTTAGCACTGCCCTAAGACATACACACATATTTAGACTGCATTGCGCAAGCTTTCAGTGTGTGGTGTGCATTTGTGTGTATGTGCCTTAAAGCATTGTAATTAGTGTGCATTACTCTCCCATGGTTTGTAATCCCGTGATTATAGTGCTGTGATTAAACTCTGGCTTATTCAGCCTGCATCAGCGGGAGGAGGAAGAGCAGCTGGCCTAACAATCCTGCCTGTGCTGTCCACACTCTAACCCATTCTGGATCTCTGGCTCTCTCTGGTGGTCTGTGCCTCTGCCTTACACTTATCACCAGAGAGAGCCATCTCTCTCTCTATCTTTGTTAAATTGTCCTTGGAAAAAAAAAACAGATAAAGAGAAACCTTAGTAGAAAACAAACATTTGCACTCACTAGTGGCATGTCCTCATAGGACCGAACAGAGGCCAGTCGATCTGCAAAAAAAAAGAAGAAAAAAAGCACGTGAGCATTATGTGTGCATGAATAATACTATAAAAACAGCTTGAGATGGGTGGAAATGTTACAGCATGTGTTACTTAATTCAATAAAACAGAAAAAGAGGGTTGATTTGAAAAGCCTTTAGAGACACATTTTAATCATTCACAAGATGCAGAAGAACGTATTCCTCCCAAGTTGCCTATTTTTATATGGCAAAGCATCAGCTCACAAATCCTTCATGTCTTGGAAATGTTGAGTTCATGGATTTCAGAGAGTTTCTGCAGATGAATTTCAGTGACACTGCTTTTGATTCGGAGAAAGATCATCACACAGAGGTATCTAACATTTATGAAGAACCTGAGTGGAAAATTTTAGTGACCAACATAGCAAAAAGGGTTTCACAATAAACTGATTTAAATGGCTGGGAACTTACCCACAGGGTTTCCTTTCATGTCCTCCAGTCTCTCATGAATGAGTGAGATCTGTCTTTCCAGCTGTCCATTTAGCTCTACCTGCATCTCATACCTTGTCTTCCACTCATTTCCTGATACATCAGCAAAAACATACAAAACCATGATAATACATTCCTTTTAAGACAGAATACGCTACAGACTTATTTTGCTGGATACAACTATGGGTCAATGTGGCAAACAGCATACAAGCTAACTATACATACATATAAAACACACTTACTGGACACTTTATTACATCTGTTCAAGTGCTATTTAACACAAATATCTAATTAGCTAATCACACCTCAGCTACTCGATGCATTTAGACATGTAAACATAGTCAAAACAAGCTGCGGAAGTTCAAACTGAGCATCAGAATGGGAAAGAAAGGTGAGATGAGTGATTCTGAATGCAGAGTGGTAGCTGGTGCCAGATGGGCTGGTCTGAGTATTTCAGAAACTGCTGATTAGATTGGATTTTCCTGCACAACCATCTCTAGGGTTTAGAGAGAAAGGCCTGAAAAAAATAAGCTGTTGTGTGCCCATCTTTTAACACACGTTACAACAGGGCTACAGCAGCAGATGACCACACTGGGTCCCAGTCCTGTCAGTTAGAAAAAGCAAAATGAAGCTGCAGTGTTCACAGGCTCACCAAAACTGAACAAGAAAAGATTAGAAAACCCTTGTTTGGTCTGGTGCGACTCTTGGATAAATTTTGCGTAAACAACATGAAGGCATGGATCTATCCTGCTCTGTATCAGTAGTTTAGATCGCTAAACTGGTGGTGGTGTGATGTTGTGTGGGATATTGCCAAGCCAAGCCAAGTTTATTTATAAAGCACTTTAAAAAAACAGTAACCACTGACCAAAGTACTGTACATAAAAACACATCAGGACAAGAGAAGATCAAATTTAAAAGGTAATTAAAATAAATAAAAATAAATAAATAAATTTACACAGATAAAAATAAATAAATAGAAATAAAATTAACAATAAAATACCCAGTTTATCCTAAAAAATAAATAAATAAAATTAAAAACATGACAGCAGCTCATACTAGTCAAAGGCCAGATGAAAAAGATCAGAGCAGATTTAAAATTGGCCAATGACGAGGCCTGTTTAATGCCTAATGGCAGTGAATTCCAGAGTTTAGGAGCTGCCACAGCAAAGGTTCTGTCTCCTCTGAGCCTCCGCTGTGTCCTCGGCACATCAAGATGCAGTTTGTCAGCTGAGCTGAGTGACCAGGAAGGAGTATGCAAGTGCAGTAACTTGGAAAGACATGGTTGGGCAAGGCCATGTAATGACTTAAAATCAAATAAAAGAACTTTAAAATGGACTCTAAAATCGACAGGCAGCCAGTGCAGTGAGGATAAAACAGGAGTGATGTGCTCCCTCTTCCGTGATCCCTTCAAGAGCCGGGCAGCAGCATTTTGAACCAGCTGTATACGAGATAGAGAAGACTGGCTAACACCAGTATATAAAGAGTTCCAGTAATCCAGCCTACTTGTGATAAAGGCATGGATCACTACTTCAAAGTGTTTTTTTGATAAAATGTTTTTTTATCTTCGCCAGCTGCCTCAAATGAAAGAAACTTACATATTGTGATAATGGACCCAAGTCCATGGGAGAAAATCCACCAGTGTTACCAGGGCCAAACACAATCACCTCTCTCTTTTTTTCATTAAAATTCAGAAAGTTTAGAGCCATCCAAGATTTAATTTCATCAAGGCACTTAATTAAAATCTGTACAGAGTTGGCTTCCTTGCGATTTAGGGGCATATAAATCTGCATATCATCCGCATAACAATGGAAAGCAATTTTGTGCTTTCTAAGGATGGAGCCGAGGGGGAGTAGATATAAAGAAAACAACAGAGGTCCAAGTATTGAACCCTGTGGCACCCCACATGACAAAGGAGCAGGGGATGATCTAAAATTGCCTAAGTTAACATAAAAGGACCTATCAGCCAAATATGACCTAAGTCACTCTAAGACAGTGCCTTGAAAACCCACAAACTACTCTAAATGAGAAATTAAAATACTATGATCCACAGTGTCGAAGGTGGCTGTCAAATCTAAGAGAAATAAAATCACGTAGTCTCCTGCATCTGTAGCTAAAAGGATATCATTAAAAACCCTCAGCAATGCAGATTCAGTACTATGAAGAGGTTTAAAGCCAGATTGAAAACTACTTTCTCTAGGTTTTTAGACAGAAAGGGAAGCTTACAAAATAGGCCTATAGTTGGATAACACAAAAGGATCGAGACCAGGTTTTTTGATCAGTGGTTGAATTGTTGCACATTTAAAAGATTTAGGAACCATGCCAGTAGACAGGCTACTATTAATGAGAGCCAAGTGGGCAAAAGACAAAAATAACCTCTTTAAAAGTCGAGGTGGGATAATGTCAGTTGTGGAACATGAGGGCTTCAGGTGACTGACAGTCTCATATAAGGAACACAGAGTCACAGGCTCCAACTGGTATAAAACAGTAGAGCAATGAATAGAGACTGAGGGGTCAAAAGCTGGGCATAATATATGAGCCCTAACACTGTTCACTTTATCCAGAAAAAAAAATTGCGAAATTTCTCACATGCCTCAGATGAAGGCTCAATGCCAGTATACTGACGGGTGATTAAAACATTGTCAATAATATTAAATAGCAGACGAGGCTTGTGACAGCGCAGAATGATGACAAGTGCTCCCGTTTGGCATCTTTCACCACTAACTGGTAACGACGCCAGCAGTCCTTCAGCTTTTGGAACGACACTTGTAACTTGTCTTTTTTCCACTTTTGTTCGTTTTTCGTTTCGTTTCGTTATTTTCTTTGCATACTTTGGACCTCTTAGTACCAACTGAAAATGGTTTGATTGTCACAGTCTGAGTATTGCTGCTGACCATGTCCATCCCTTCATGAGTGTACCCATGTCACGAAGCTCAAACCATCTCAAACTGCTTTCTTGAACAAACAACCTCCACAGTCACCAGCTCTCAATACAATAGAGCAACTTTGGGATGTGGCAGAACAGGAGATTTGCAGCATGCAGTCGACCAGTCTGCATCTGTGTAATGCTATTGTGTCAATATGCACCAAAATCTCCGAGGAATGTTTCCAGCACCTTGTTGAATCTATTGCCAAAAAGGCAAAAGGGGTCAATACTAACCCGCTGTACCTAATAAACTGTCCGGTGAGTGTATTTTCTACAAATGACTTTCATTTTGCTCACCTTCCCCATCAACGCTCTGGAGTCTTTCTTGCAGTTCACACATGGTACTCCGCAGATCACACACAGACTCTTCAAGCATTTGTCTACCAACAAGAACCACGATGTGCTCTTCTTACAGTGGATGAGTTAAGGTTTAATTTTTGAAAGTTATACAAAGTTTCAAAAGGTTTTTTGAAAGACACGATTCAAACTTACTTCATCTCCCTCTCCTGTTCCAGCTCCGCTTGCAGCCGAGCCAAACCGTATTTACTGTAGTCGCTAGCTTTAGTCATGTTTCTGAAAACTTGAGCTTAAGGTTTGTTTGAATTTCCACGGAGACCACAGTTTCCGGCTTGTTCAGGAAACGTCGAAAATGGCACAGATTCAATTCTTCTCGCCTAAAAATGAGCTGCGTCTTTGTAGCAGAACTTCAGATTCCATTAGTAAAAGAACACATACGCTTCGGGGCTGCGGACCTTTGTAAACATCTCATATAACATCAACATCTGTCAGGGAAAGATTAAATTTATCTATATATATAATTTTATATATTCCCGGCGGTACCCCACCTCTCGCCCTATGGCAGCTGGGCTCCACCACCACCCTGAACTGGGTATACGCGGAAGAAAATGGATGGCTGTATATTCCGTGACATTTTATTACAGTAAAATAATAATTTTAATACAGATCTCACCAGTGCAGAACTACAACTATTAATTATAGGCTAAACATAGAAAACACGCACAAAAAATAACACAAAACACTGAAATATAAATAACTTAAAATTTGACGCAAAACTCCACTTTTTGTCAGGTTAATTACAGTATTTTCACTTTTATATGAAAAACATGTTTAAGAAGTGAAAGGCCCATTTTGTACAAGGTGCTTATAAAAGAAAAACATAGAAATTAACATGCACTGGAAACCTATCTTTTTTTCTCTTCCTTTTTTTCTTTCTTCTGATTTTCTTTCTCTTGAGTTTCTTCTGGTTGTCCATCCTGGTCTTGGGAGAGTTCCTTAGCCGTCGTCTTGCCGGCAGCCTTGCAAAAGCCTTTGATACCCAGATTATCAATGTTGTTTGCAGTCACGCCAATGTTGACCACTGACTGGAGGGCAGTGTCTGTGGCTCCGCCTGCATCGTTGCCATACCTTTACCACGATTAATGTGGTGAAGTTAGGGAAGAGTGGCGTGGTGCAGGAAAATTAAATGAGCATGTGAACTGAAATCTGGGGTGAGTATTTTTTGCTATTGTCATTCACATAAAAACACAAAAGATTGAGGAAAAACACAGTCATATCTTTATAGCAGTTTATTAACAACAAACTATGAGAAAGCTCTACAAATAAACAGCATGAAGAGCATAAGCATCACCGCCCAGCACAAGCTGATATTTAGCAGTAACATGGACACCCGGAAGGACACCAGATGTTTACATTGTGTCTACACAGAAGCCATAGCTCAAGCAGAACATTAGCTCAGCAGCAGCAATTTCAGTCATTTATTTGTCTACACAGGAGTTCAGGCACAGCAATAAGTGTAGGTCACCCATGTTTTCAAAGCAATCATTGTGCTCTGCATAACGCACAGAGGAAATTAGACATGAAGCATAAAAATAAGGCTGCATTTATGGGGGCTACAGCACATGAAAACCCAAAGCTGTAAAATACCCTGTGTAGGAAAGATTTTAAAGAGTCCAAAGAGGCCAAAAACACATTTTATGTGTCTGACATAAATGACTAACAAAAGTGAGTGTGATTGTTGTGCTTGTCTTGCTGACTTTTTACAGTTGTGGACTGGGTTAGTCAAATAGTGCACATAAAAGGGTTGAGCAGGTACATTTGTTAATTCGCAGGCCTTTTCCTTTAGTCCGATGTGCAGTCATATGTTTCTGGACAAGTTTAAAAGATTCTCTAAGCCCCTAAATCTGAAAAGAAATCAGGTCAGAGCACCAGCATACCAAGAAGAAAGAAGCAAAGTAAGCAAGTATCAGGTGGGTTTCTGATCCAGCTTGGCACTAATGTTTAATGTGGCCAAACAGGTTCAGAAACAAGATATGCAATAATCCATTTATGATCCTAAAAGATGAATCAACTAAATAGAAGCACAAATGGGAAATATGGGAACTTACTTGTAAGTCACAGTTGAGACCGTCTCTGATGCCACACTTTTACCAACAAGCTTCGCTCCAGTTTCCAGACTGGACCAAATGGTAGCCAAACCTAGTTTGAAAAAATGGTTTTTAATGTTGAGCTCTCTAAAAAGAGCATCAAGATTTTAAAATGTCCAAAAATAATTTTGGCATGTCATGTGATCTAGTTTTTTGCCCAAGTATTTGCCTAATTCTGGATTTCTTCATTTTTAAATATTTTTCAAGGATTCAAGGATTTTTATTTGCCATTTGTGCATGAACCATGGTCTAGGCACATTGGATTTTTTTTCATACTAACAGTAGATTGTCAAACAAATATTAATATTAGGCACAGATAAGTAATTACTCCATAAAACTATTAACTGGCTTGCCGCGGCAGTCCTTGTTGCCTTGGTAACTACATCACTGGCAACCATGTTGCTGTGGAGGAATTTTGGCCCACTCTTCTTTACAGAACTGTTTAAATTCAGCCACACTGGAGGGTTTCATGCATGAACGGCCTTTTTAAGGTCATTCCAAAGCAACTGATGGTCGGACATTCTCCTGGATTTTCTGGTAAGGAGCAGAATTCATGTTTCCATCAATTATGGCAAGCCATCCAGGTCCTGAAGCAGCCCCAGACCATCACACCACCACCACGTTTGACTGTTAGTCTGAGGTTCTTTTTATGAAATGCTGTGTTAGTTTGATGCCAGATGTAGTGGGACTCAAACCTTCCAGAAAGTTCACCTTTCGCATACCATACCATACCATACCATCTTTATTTATAAAGCACTTTAAAACAACCACAGCTGACACAAAGTGCTGTACATTAAAACACAATAACAATAAATAACTGGCACTGTAACCTTGTCCTGAAATCTTGTACATACCTTGTACAGTGCTGACTGCTACAAACTTGGCTCCATCCATTTTGGAAGCCTGGCCATCTTCTTTCTTCTTCAAACTCTCTGGGACCAGTTTTCCACCATGTTTCTTCACATGAGGTGCCATCTTTTCTGCCATTTTTTCTGCCACTGTGCCTAAGCCATTCACTAAAAACACAGAAAGGTAGAAATCATTATTTTGAAGGAAGAGTTCAGATTCCATGACTTGATCTTTTAGATTATTTCCCACACTCCTCACCTAAGAACTGGCTGACTCGAACAGCACCCCCAGTGGCCTTTCTAGCCATCTCCAGACGTCTGGTGACATCGGGGCTGACCTCTGAGGGAGTTTCTTCAGGTGTGAGGTTGTCTCGGATCTTGGCTGCTCCTTTGTGAATGGCCCTACCAGTTGCTTCTGCTCCTTTTACAAGTGACTCACTAAGCCGAAGAGCTCCTACAGAGATGTATTTGTCGTGGTGAATGTACATCAGTAAGGTTATCAACTGTTATATACATTACATAAATAGGAACAGCCGTTTCAACATTTTCCTTGCAGCACTAAATCTTGTTACAAAGCTAAACCACACCCACTAGTGGTCATTTTTTATCCAGAAGAAAATCAACACTGTGCATGGATAAACTTTTTTTCTCTTTTATGTCACTTACAAACTCACCTGACAAGATTCCTTGGCCCATCTTCTCACTCCAGCCAGGAAGTGGTGGTTTTTCCTGCTCTCCTGCTGATGCATTAGGTCCTATTTGCTCTTTTGTGGAATTAAGGGGGACTTTTGTACTCAAGTTGATGACCTCTGACTCTGTACTCTCTGGACCCTGTTCAGTCAAAATGCTGTCATTATGTTAGGAAAGACAGAGGCATGCTTTTAAAATGTGTCTACGCCTAAACAGGTTAGAGTTGACTACTTTTTATCCATATGATATAACTACTTCCTCACGTCAAGTGTCAAAGAGAAATGTGACATGTAACAGCTTAACCAAACCACAAAATGAGTTTTCAGCTTCAACAAAACATCTCCATGAATGTTTTTATTCAGACACCTTTATCAGGTTAGAAATCAGGCAAATGAGTTTGTTTTGCAACATTTCAAGATATAGAATCAAGGCTTGTGTTACGGTGAGAAAACCATATGACTGACTTGTTTTGAATGCAGAGCTTCAGAAGGCATTTAATTCAGCTTTAGGCCGAGAAGACAGATAAATAATTAAGAGTCATTACACCTGATACGAACCAAGAACCAAGAGTAACAAGATCATTTTTAGGCCCAAAAAGAAAAAAAGCATCCAGACAGCTTGATCTTCCCTGCACTGGCTACAGTAGCAAATTGACAAGTATATGAAGCAATTTCCTATCACAAAGAATATACTTTTTATCATGAATCACAGGATTCTACAAGGTGCCATCAGCAGTTACTCCCTACACCTTTCTTTTCGTTCCAAAGAGAAACATCTTATAAATACTGCACCAATGTGTTCTCTCTGCTCAAACTCATACATATCCTTACATTTGTTTCTAAATCAAAATAAAGCCTGACCTGGATCCTGAAATCAGCAAGTTGTAATAGGAGGTCCTGAAAAGCCTCTCCGTCGGCAGGAGGCAGTTCAGAAGACAACACTATACCCGCATAGTACCCTGGCATGTCTGCCAACGAGTCAGGGAACATGAAGATCCCAGAGTTAGCCAGCAGCACCGGGGTGTCTTCTGTCAGTGGGTACTTCCAGTCACACACCTGGAAAAAAAAAATTCACTTAAATTTGACTTAACTTTTTTGGTTTTGCCTCCTGTATTTTTTAAGCATTGAGCTATGCCCATTTTTTACAGGCTCACTGGACTCTGGAACTTTTTTGGAGTCGGTACACTCTCTTTTTTTATACATGCTCATTGCAATGAGCACCTTTTTTTTTTATTTGTACATTCTTATTTTTAACATCACAATGTGCTGTGCACCTATTTTTCCTACTGCGCTGTTCACATTTTTTGCTTCTAGACGACTAAATAAATTTTATAATGTTGGGAAAAAGAATGACTGCTGGCTCACGTATTTGATCCTGCTACTGTTTTATTGTCACACATTATTATTAACAACAATTGCAACAACAAGATCACTGATCTTCGGTACCAAAGTATTCCAGAAGGGCAGCCTGAACATCAGCTCCCTCTGGCTGTCTCTGCTCTGGTAACACCTAAAGAGGTGGCTCAGGGTGCGCGTGTGTTCGACAGGTCATCCCGTACAGATCACCAGTGCTCCTCGCAGATATTGTGCAGAACACAGCATGCCAACACCATCTTCTTTATCAGTAGCAGGTTACAATCATTCCTTTTTAGGAGACACCGCCACCATCCCTTTAGGCAGCCAAATGCCATTTCCACAACAGAACGTGCACTGCTTATCTGAAAATTGTATGTATGCTGTTGTGGTGTTAGTCTGGTTGTAAGGGATAGGCTCAATCACCAATCAGGAAATGTCCCACCTCCTGCCCACAGATGCCCTGTTTGTTCTTGGTCATGCCCTGCCTGTCACTCAGCAGTTCCCAAAGCTGCGACTGCTGTAGGACACGAGCATTATGGACACTGCCAGGAAAGCCCGCGCAAAAAGTTCCAAAAAAGGCCTCTTCCATCCACCACTGCTAGCAAAATAACTGAGTGCCACCCTTTCCTATTGAAGTGTGCACTTGTTTTGTCAAGTATTGTCTAAAAAAATTAAGAGGACAGAGTCAACCACATTCTAATCATGAGGAACAAAGGTCATAAAAGGAGACCGTGATCCACCATGTTTGTTATTCTTGGGAAAAACTGTTAGCACCGCGACATCCGGCTTTCGTTCCCGGACAAAGACCCGCCCACGCTTACGTCAAGGATCAGTTCAGAAACGTGGGCCCGTTCCTAAGGTTTTTGCCGGTTCTTTTGGGAAAAGCACAGGCACTGGCACTGGCGGTGGAAAAGAAGCTATAGAGTCCTCAAAGTCATATCCACATCCAGATTCCACATCTATTGTTTCTAACAGAAACCTGAAATCTTTAATATTATACAGTGAGTGAGACAACATTCGCTGAGTCTTTGTTTCTCTGAGGGGCAATTTATCCCATATCCAATTTATTTCTTCAAATAACTTCACTGTACAAGATTGTAAGAGGTGATCTGAAGCAGTTCCTGAGGGTTCACACTGTCATTTCCCAGTACTGACAATGTCTTCAATTCTGTTTAAAGACAGATCACAGGATTTGAAGATTCATCCTTTTATTTGTCGCTTATCAACTGAGACAAAATACAAATTCATACTTGCTCCATCGCACCACTGGTATGCCAGCTGACAGAGTGACCCCTGTGTGGGTGCAGGACACTGACCAGCAACACAACAGAAGCGCAGAGTCATCTGTTAATGGGCTCATTGTCTTGCCCAAAACAAAAGAAGGGACAGAATACAGGAGAGCAGCCCACCAGCCTGGTCGGGTGGGGAACAAGAGTCATGGGTTGCAGTGCAGTTTACAGCGCAGCATAATACGGGCTTTGTAGAAGTGCTAGAATAGATTGGTATTTTATATAAACTCAGTACAAAAGCCATCACACAGAAGGTTGCCAGAAAGCTCTAAATATGACTGGCGATAAAGTGGATAAAGTCATACTATTGGACAGGAGCTTGTTCAATAACAAATGACAAGATTAAGCAACTAATGTTCATTCTGTAGATAACAAGCGATAATAGAGCTCAAATGAAAATGTTACAGATTTGCAACAGTAATATGCCATTAATTTAACACTGAAACAGGTAACACTTGATTTCTACTCACTGTGTGAATCGAAGGACAATGACGGGATTAAACTTTTAGGCAATCAGTCAATTAGCTGCATGATTAAAAATTAATCTATAACTATTTTATTAATCATTAAAATGTTCAACTCATTTTTCCAGAAAATAAATGCATCACAACTATATATATATATGTATATATATATATATATATATATATATATATATATATATATATATATATATATATATATATATATATATATATATATA
>VUQJ01045448.1:7439-20828 GCA_015108635.1 Andinoacara biseriatus
AATTGGGAGGGGGTAAAAAAAAAAAATCAGATCTCAGTTGACTATAATCTACTGACATCTAGTGGTGATATTTTACACACTGTAACTTAAATTTTTTTACTGTGACCAAAAACGTGGCAGCTAGCATGAGCCAATAAACTCAGCAGTGTTTACAGAGGTTAAGTCAGAAATCAGTTTTCAAGGTTTTGAAAGTTTTGATGTTCACGGTCTTAGTGCTTCTTAAAAGAAATATTTGCCTTCTTTGGGGGGAAATATATTATGCTTAACAAGACTGATAACCAATTTTGGTGATTTATTATTGGCTTTGGCTAAAACCCGTGTGGTCTGTGGTTTTGTTTGTTAAACTTAACCCAATAAATGATTGTACGGACATTAATTAGGAACTAAAAAACAAACCTAATGATTTCTACATTTTTTTTTTTTTATTGTTACAGGAATTTGGAATCCATTCACGTGAAACATTTGTGGTGGCAACTACTGACAGAATTGTCCTGGATTTTGACAGATTTAGTGAGTAAATCCAACCTTTATGGTGCAGCAGATATTGAGCATTTTGAACTAAAGCAAGATATTAGTATTGTGAACCTGCCTTTTTTACTGAATTAATTCCACTGAATAATTCTGAATTATTCTAGAGGAACTCCAGGATGACACAACCCTTTACTTGTTGCAAAATGAGCACCAGGTTCTGCCAGCTGCAACGGAGGAAAAGATATCCTTTATGCCTCATTATGACACATTAATTAAGAGTGGTACTTATGAGTACTATGCTAGTGAGAACAAGGAATCATTAGGTGAGTTCTGAAATGATCATGGTCATGTACTCAAGATGGTCATAGATTTAGCTCTTGTGATCACTTTCTGTTTCTTGCTGCTTATTTTATTTTTTTTATCTTTTCCAGCCTATCCACTTGCTGAGCTCATTGACAACGCTCTCTCAGCCACAGCTAAAAACACAGGAACGAGGATAATAGAGATAAGGATGGTGGGTTCTGCAGCTGCAAATATATTTTTATCAAATACTGGATTAACATTAATGCCATGTGTACAGCGGAGTTGTAACTTATTGCTGTATCTGTTCACCAGCTGTTTGACGAAAGTCTTGGGAAACCTGCTGTCATTGTCCTAGACAACGGGCGCGGAATGACAACCAAGCAGCTCAATAAGTGGGCAGTTTACAGACACTCCAAATTTACAAAAGAAAAGGGCACATTTGCAAGGTTGGTTTGCATTATTTTAAATCTGCAAATTACAGTAGTGCTGTCCTTTCAAGCCCAATATACAAAAGTATTTCCGAAATGTTAAGACACTATAAAAAAATAAAATAAAAGCAGAATTGCACATTACATAAATCCTGTGATTAATTGAAAACAAGACAGCATGTCAAATGTGATGCCAGCATCATGTTTAAAAAACACCTGCTGTAAAATCTAAAGTTAATAATTATTAGATGCAATTGGGCCAATTTTTGATCTTTTTTTGTGTGATCTATACCGATACAGATGTCTTTCTAATTACTATGAAACAAAAATCAATATTTCTTCAATGTAAATTTTTATTTTTTAAGCACCCCCCCCACCCCCCACCCCCGGGTCTGACTATATAGGACTCTTTTACTGGAAAGAGGAACAGAAACAAAAGTAGCTGCAACTGATTGATATAACATATGTCGGCTACGTATTTTTTCGGTGGCTGGCGATCGGTGCACTTTCACTTGTGTGAATTGAATGCGTGATGCTCAGAGAGGCTAGGTGTCAGAAGTAAAGATGTTGAGAAGTTTACTTTGTTAGCAAAAAGCTAAACAATTATAGAATAACATTTCTTAACATAAAACTAAAAAGAATTTCAGTATTTTATTATTTACTTTAACAGAAAAATGTAAACAGGATGACATTGAAAAACCAATAGGATTTGATCTTTGGCTCAGGGCTCAAAAACACATCCAAAAACTACTGGCAGTGAACACGGTCCATTGTTTACATTCATGATAGCAAGTGAAACCTTTAACATACAAAGAAAAGAACATAAATTCAGAAATGCTGCTGACTTCTTGTGGCCTGAGCTCATTTAAGAGTGGAGTAGTAGAGTAGACTTCCAGCATCTGTGAAGACACCATTAATGTTTTGGAGCGACATGGGCAGCTTCCAGGCAATTGTTTTCTCAGACAATTCTTGCTTATTTCAGAAAGACAACCAAAAACCACATTCTGCACACATTACAACCACATCAAAAACAAAAATATGAAGGAGGGGAAATTGATTTGTACACACACACACTCTCATATAAAAATTTGAAAAGGCACAAATTGAATTGTGTATTTATGTTTTCTTCCCTACAGAAAAGAAGAAGATGATTATGTCCGCCCTGATCCTGTACCTCGAAGTCTCAATAGTGATATATCATACTTTGGAGTTGGAGGAAAACAGGCTGTTTTCCACTTTGGAAATGAAGTCAGAGTAAGTCTGTGTGGAAACTCGGTGCAGCATTATTCAGAATATCTAAAATAACTTCCTATTGTGTCTCATTTCTGTGTCATTTTAAAACCCAAATTAAAAAAAGGTCATTGTTGTACCTTCTCTAATGTTACTTTATGCCTTATTAGGAGTAATAATATAGTAATGACTTACTGCTTAACTTTGTTTCTTTCATCGCAGACTGAAAAAAAATGATGTGTAGCATTTAGATGCACATTTCTCAGGATTTGTCATTTTACTGACTAAACAATTTGTTGATTAATAAAGGACATAACCCGTCAATTAATGCAACCTGACACGGGCTAGTTGCTGTTGATTTACACTCCCGTTCACTTGATCTGGCTGGGAAACTAGAATAGAGCAGTTCTTCCTAAAAAGCTATCTCTCGCTAAGCTATACGTCATATATTTGTTTGTATGTTTTATAAATTATTAGATGATAAGCAAACCAGTGGGATTACCAGATGTTCATGAGTTGGTTCTATCAGAGGAAGATTTTGAAAAAAAGGAAAAGAACAAAGAAGATATTTATAGCACCATCATCCTAAACAGGAAGGTAAGTGTACCTTATAAAGAAAGCCGTGATTTTCATTTTTAATTCATTTAATATTTTTGTTGTTGTTGTACCTGTCTCTCTGTGTCAACACCACCTCTGTGTGACATTTAATCCTCCCACTGCAGCCCGGCGACTATTCACATGTGAGTGAAGATGAGCGCTTCCTTCGTACCATCATCGAAGAGGAGCCTGGAAAGGAAAGCTTCACAGCCGTGGTCATTACAGGACTCAAGCAAAACCATGTCTCCTTCCTGAAAGACGAATTTCCTGTGTGGACCAGACAGCTAGCGTGAGCTCATTCATCCACATCGTTTCATATAAAATTCAAAGTCTTTGCATGTCCAAAGTTGTTGTAAAAACGCCTAAAATTTTGTTTCAATTTTTACTTATTAAATTCCTTATTATATTATGTTTAAAGTTTTGGCTGCTCCCACTCAATAATTTTTGGGATAAACTATCTTAAATGTATCCATATCTGTCCTAATTTCAGGCACATATATCACTATTACATTCATGGAGTCAATGGAAATGACATGAGACAAGGCTCGAAAAAGACAGACTATAAATCCAAGATTGACATCCAGGTGGGTAAAGTGTGTATGTGTTTTTTTATATATATATATATATATATATATATATATATATAGGGGGAGAGAGACAGGGAATGAAAAGTCTTTTTCAGTCGTCTAGACAGGTAAGATTAGTACTGCTGTAGCTGAAGGGGGAGCAGTCTCTGAGTCATTGCATAATCATCCCACACAAACTGCTGAAAATGGCGTCTTTAACATAGTCGAGAAAAACATTTCCAATCCTGAAAAGCAGAACAAATGAGCTGTTTCTTCAAAGACATCCGTGACACGTGAACCAAGAGGTGGGACGCACATGATCAGTATCCCGGGTCTTTACAGCTTGTGGAGATGTCAAATGTTTTTGCTGGTGTAAAAAAAAACAAACAAAAAAAGTGCTGCAGCCGACATGAAAAGTGACAGAGAGGACGTGGAACGGATCCCGGTACGAAGACGCCAACAGCTGTCCAGCTTTACTTGGTGTCAGAGGGTCTGTAATAAAGGACTCATCAGGTCAAAAACTGAGATCACATGACTGAATGTTCCAGCTGGATACATCATGTAACAAGAGAGAAAAAAAATGGATTGTGTTGATTGTTGAGGACCTAACACCATTCAACCTGCAACTCATTAACACTACCGTGCATTTTTACCCTTATTCTTTCTGTTTTAAAGTTTCCACTATGTTGTGTGTGTAGTTACTATAGTAACCATTGCTAACAAAACCTTTTGCCGTGCTGCATCTGGGAGGAACGCAGGCAAAGTCAAGCACATGCATTAGTGGGGCAATATTTTTGTTTAAATTGCTTTTTAAGAGCAGCTTTGCATCTTCCTGACTAGCATGGAGATTATAACTTGCAAAATTGTAACTTTCTGAGGGGGGGCGCTGAATCCCAGCTGTGAAACCAAAGGGACTTCATGCTTATACTGTAAAAACTGTGGCAGTAACCAGGCTTTAGAAACGAGCTTTACCAGAATGTAATATATTTATGGTGTAGCGCCTGTGCTCCAATAACCAGCAGGAAATGTCCTGGGCTTTTTGCTCCGTGTGTTTCGGTCTTTGAGGTTCTGTTATTTTTGATTTTCTTCAGTTTGTTTCTTAGTTTGCTCGTGGTTTAGTTGCTCATCTTCTCCATTTAGTTAGTTCTTAGTCCTGGACACTAGAGTTTGTTCTGTTAGTTAAAGAGCTCATATTGTGATTTTATAGGTTCTTGTTATGATATTTTTGGGTGATGTTGGAGCTTCTAGTTTCTGGTGCTTTAATTCTTCAGTTTCAGTTTTCTATGCTTCCCGTGTGTTGCCTGTTTGGTCTCAGTTTGGCGTTACTTCCTGTTTTATTTTGTCAGTACCTTGCAGCGTGCGCATTATGTCCAGTTTTGTCTCATTAGTTAGATTCAGTTCACCTGTTCTCCCTAGCTGTGTCCTCTTTCCCTAATCACCCCGTGTGTGTGTTTTAGCCTCAGATTTCCTCAGTTCCTTGTCGCATGCCCATGGCTGAGTTCAGCCCCTGTTCCCAGTCAGAATTCCTAGTTCCACTCCTGCTCTGCACTTCCTGTTTACATCCTGACTCCCCTTGTGCTGCATTCAGAAATATGGCAGATGAGTGTTGTGTAGCTAAACCAACCAATTATCCTTGAATCCTTGAATCCTAAATCCTTTTGTTTCCAGTATTAATCTACAATTAACTGTTATTACAGGTAAAAAGATCAAATATTTAATATTGTTGTCAGTAATGACATCAGACGAGTGGTGATAGTCCAGTTAACATGCAGTCATAAATCTGCACTACAGCTGCATAATAATAATAATAATTAAACCTGGCATGGCATTCCTACAATCCCTTTATTTAGGGAAAACACATGTTTATATATTAGCTTATTGCTTTTCTGGTCTATGAGGCATCATCTGCCATTCACAGCATGTAACACTAAAACCACATGTTACACGTTTCACTCATTGAACCTCCTGACCAGCTCATAACCCTCTTATTACCATGAATACACTGAATTATATTTCCTGTAAATAGTCTGTTATTAACACAGAGAAATTATCATCATTGCTAATCTTTCCACACGCAGCCACCAGACAGGCAATTTAGAGCTGAGTGTGGGCACATCGACCGCTGCGCGACAGACCAGAAGCAGGAGCTCACTGGGTGCTCCTGAAACATGGGCTTAGTAATCAGATTCTCATCTTTATTGAATTCTCAGACAAGTCTCACAAGAGGCTTATATCCAGCCCACACAGCGCTATAAAACTACACAAGTCTTTCTTTCAGCTGATGTTACAATGAATGATGACATAATAAAGGGAATAATCTTGTTGATTCATTTGTGCTGTTACCAACTCCATCATCAGATTGCTGCACTGCGTGGTTGTTGATATGCCCTTTCACCCTCGACACAGATTCCCCTTCAAATATTTATTTCATTTTCCAAAAAGACAGCAAATAATGACCTTTAATATGCTTTAACAACACTGAGCATTATTTTAGAGTTTATGCAGGCACTTTAATGAAGTCCTGATGTTGTTTATAAACAACTTATTTAAAATGCCTAGGCATGTTGTCAATACAACAGTGTCATTTAAATATTTTACAAAGTATAATAAAATTTGCAGTTGGAATTTGATTAAAATTTGTTTTCTCTTTTATCAAAACTTTTACCAGATATCAGTAACTGAACACTCAGCGTTCATATTTTCAAACCATCTCGTAATAACTTTCATCTCCTCACTACAAAAACATGGATTTCATTTCAGAAAGAATTCATTGTTTCACCTTTGCACATTCAACTAATTAGAGAAAGTACATCACGTGTGTGCAGGAATATTAGCACATAATGCAAATTTGAGATTCTCCAGTTTCTCAGTCTCTGGCTACTGCTGCTCAGTGACCGAGGTCAGCCGCTTCATAAAGGGAATCCCCACTTTCTCCATTTCAGTGAGTATTTGCCAGGTACGTAAAGCCAATAACAGCACAACACGATGATCAGGCTGAGCCAATCAGGCATGAGAAAGAGGCAGCATCTCATTAGCATAGCGTTAGCAGCCTGAACTCCATGCTGTTTACTCTCCACTTCAGCTAAATACAGCCAAAGTGTACAAAGGGTACTAAACATCCCAGAATATGAATATTGCGAACAGTAAAGAAAAGTTTGGGACACAGGAAGTCACAATGGAAGGAGGATATTATTTATGTTTATTTTTGTTCCGTCTGAACTAATGCGTTGGGATTAATAAATATCGAGGATCTTAATGATTATGAATGTGTTTTTTTAAAGTGTATTTTAAAGCATGGGACTGTAATTTGAATCAGTTGGGTAGGATTTAAAAACAGATAACAAAGGATTCTGACAGACAAGCAGAATACTGCAAACAATAAAAACAGAAAGTTAAGTTAAAGTTGAGTTAAAATAGATTTAAAAATAGTTCAGTGCAAAACAAAAAAATGATAATAAATATTAAAAAGCAATGGAAGTAAAAAGCGAGGGAACAGAAATACAAATGTTGGCGTCCAATGGAGGCTCGCAGTTCTGGAACATGCCGCCAGCTTCTATCAGGAAGTGTGGCACCTTCTCCAGCTTTAAAAACTCTTTCAAACATTGTTGAAAACTAACCAGAAGTGCACTCATGTGTAGATTACTTTGTTTATTTTGTTAGAGCGTCCTATCTTTACTGTAATTTTATGTTATTTGTGTTATTTTGCGCTAACGCCGACATATTTACATTGATGCTCTTTGCTGACATGTTGATTAATATGCATTGTCCCAATTCAAAGAAAGAAAGAACACTGAAACAATAACAATAGAAGATGACATGTAATGGAATCATATAAAAACAAGACCAAAAAAAAAAAGTGTTTTAAAAATGGATTTAAAGGAAGATACTGATTCTGACAGCCTTGTCTCCTCGAGGTCCCTGATGGCAAGTTTTTGTTGACCATGACTGAAAATAAACAGGGCAACACTTTCAATATACCAAGTTTACACGACTGCAAGAGATTAAAATGGATTCACATTTGTGCCTTTACTGTTTGAGTAAGTAGTTGTTGCATATGGAAGAGAAAAGATGACTGCACAGAAAAAAAGGAAACAAAATCCATCTCTGCAGATGTCAGCAGATGCTGGATGAGATACTTCAAAAGAATTTTTCATGCTATATTACAAGGGAAGCTAGTGTTTGCGATGCCCGACAGAGAGGAGCATTAGCAGTGGAATAAAGACTAAACTATGTTTCTATACAAAACTGCATGTACAGTTCTGCCCCCGGGGGTGTTTCTCTTGCACTGTGTAGTCCTTTCAGACATTTACTGGAAGCAAAGCACAGCTGTCTGATCCCGACTAATCTGATATAATTGTTGAACTTGTAGTACCTCTTTGTACTTGATGTACTCCTGTGCAAGCGGCTAGTAAGTTATACCTCAGTGATGTCTCAGGTGTCTTGGAAACTAAGGTCAAATGCACAGTAGTCATTCTGCACTGGACAAACGTACAGTATAGTGTAGATTAAACTATCATGACAGCAGTTTCTGCACACTTCCTTGGTGCTGCTATTATTATTTTTAATGTAGGACTTCAGTTTACAACTGTATAAATATTACAGGAGATATTAATATAAAGCATTTTCTCCATATCCACACATTATTGTTTGGGAAGATTCTGTCTCAGCATTAACGTGAGCATGAAGCCTTGAAAAAGTTTCCCAAAGACGGGCACAGTTTGAATCGTGACACATGCGGACGGACACGAACACATTCACACCGAGAAAGACGCGCACGCATCAGAGTACGGCAGCGAAGGGAGAACACACAGCATTGCAATATCTGTGCACTCAGGTTCACATCTTTTAAAGAGAGATTGTCTATCTGTAAAAAATAATTGTACCCCAGAGGTTGTTTGTGCAAGCAGCTGATTACAGTCGACAGTCTGCATTTTACTGAGAAGCCTAGAGGTTGTGTGAGCTGCAGCATATTTACATAAAGTAGCAGCAGAAGGTGGATCTCTGGGCTGACGGACCTCTGGACTTTATCATGTTTACAATAAAAATGCATGAAGGTAATTTTTCAAAATACAGTCTATTTTAATTCAAAATGTTTAGTTTCTAGAACATAATCGAGCCAACAACAACAGATTATAAATAGATTTTTGTTAAATCAGAGTTTTAACAGTTTAAAATGATCAAAGTAAAAAAAAAAAAGTGCAGAAAAGTAGAAGAACTCATACAACAACCTGACACTCAGTGGATAGAAGATAACAATTTCTTTCTTTGTTACAAGGTGTTCCTCATGTTGAGTCAATTACATAACATTTGTTTTGTTAGACAACATTAAGGCTACATTATTTCCTTTTTCTAGCAGGGCCCTTACACGTGCTCTGCTCCATGTCCCTGTCAAGAAGATGCCAGCATGCCACATGGCAACTGCTAGTTTCCAGCTGGGACCAGCTCCGGCACCCCTGCTGCTCTGCACAGATGGGACAGGCCACTCACTGACACGGTGCACGGACGTTAAGATCTCAGACGGGTGGAATCACATAAGGTCCCATTTGTAAACTTTATAATAGAGGCTCAGACATTTATTGTTGTAGGCAGAAGTTCCTGAGTCACTCATTATGGGTTCCTAAAATGAAGCTGAATGGTGAAGGTGACCATGATGCTAATGTGTAGATGTATAAAGTAGAAAAAATTAAAAATTATTTGCAGTATTTGTGTTTTCCTGCTTTCAATGATATAGCCAGGGATGTAATTTTTACTCTTATTAGAGAGCAATAAATCCCCCAAACAGTTCACAGTAAAAAGATTTTTTTTTAAATTTGTTGTTTTAGATTTCTCAGTTTAAACAGAACTATTAAATATGCGACATAAAAAACTGTTTCATTATCTTATAAAAGGTTTCATATTAAAAGTTGTCATTTGTGAACTACTCCAATGGAAATGGACATTATTCTAAGATAAGAAAAACTTTAATTATCCCCAAAGTTGGGAAATTCCTGTTACTGCAGTCAAAGCATGAAAAAAAACAAAACAACCCAATATGAAATTATTTCAGCCTTATCGTGACCTGAAGAGTTCAGAAAAGGGACATTACAGTTTGATTTGCGGTTTGCTTAAATGAATTAAAACCCAGAAATTCAGTATAGTTATAGATATGATGCTAAATCCAGTGCAGGCTTTAAAACATTTCTCAGGTCGTGTGTAGCAAGTTTGACTAGTCAGAAATCAACCTTGCTGATAGTTGCAGTTAATACAACTGCAGCTATCTTCTTGATACAAACATTGACATATATATTTGTGTACGTGTGTGTTCTCTTGCATGTCAGGGCTCATTCCTATTGCGTGAAATCAGTGAGTGTGCAATAAGCACTGAGTGCAATAAGTGCTGCTTCTCCTCTCTGACAATTTCCCTTCCTATCATCCCTCTGTGTGATGTGCTGCACACCACTGCTGTTTAATGGTAGTAAATTCATTTAACCATCAAATGAAATTTGATGCAGGATTGCAAGCAGACAGCAAACTGTTTCAACTCAGACTGTCTGGCGACAGCAGCAGAATCCAGCGTTTTGTGGAAACTGTAAGAAGAAGGGGACCCAATAATCGCCTTTGACTTTGTTTTTTTCTGACGGCAGGAACAGATGACGCAGCAGTTCAGAGGAAGGAGATAATTAGCCACAGAGGAGCAACGGACCATGGAGAGAGTCTCGGGCAGGGCTGCCAGTCCACTTTTTTCCTACTCAATAAGGACACAGTGGGAGTCATGTGGTCTTCTTGCGCCCTCAAGTGGTGAAACACTGACGTGACATTACAGCAGCTGATGTTCGTTTCTGATGGCAATCAGTGACTTGGCTCTGCTCTGTCAGTGCATTTAAAATCACATGGAAATACGCTCTTATAACAT
Source organism: Andinoacara biseriatus (assembly GCA_015108635.1). Taxonomy (NCBI): domain Eukaryota; kingdom Metazoa; phylum Chordata; class Actinopteri; order Cichliformes; family Cichlidae; genus Andinoacara; species Andinoacara biseriatus. Next base: position 17,927 of record VUQJ01045448.1, read on the forward strand.
AAACATGAGACATTAAGATGAATGAACCAAAGTTTCCCCCTAAACAATTATTGAGAAGCTTGTTAATTATGATTAATAACAAAGGCTGTTGGAAGTCTCCTGCTGCAATGTGTTCTTCATTAAGAAGGAATGCATATCAATAGAAAATCAAGACAAATGAACAAAGGAAGGTTTGTTATTGTTTTGTGCATAAAATTTGAGCCAGCCAGCACTGGCTGACACCACAGCCTTCATATAAGTCTGATTCAAAGAGCTGTGCATGCATTTTAATGAATATCACAAAATAAACTGTGTGCATAAACACCACATGCCCCAGGCTTTTGAGATTAAACTGTCAAACTTAAACATTTCCAAATTAAGCAGCCTGCAGCTACACGCCAGAAATTTTCAGGTTTTTGTTGATCAAGTTAATTAAAAATGATATATGTTAAAAAAAAAAAAGCAAGAAAAACTGATCAACCTCTGAATTTAAAAACACACACATAAAAAAAAAAAAATTCTTTCCCTTCACGACCAAAATCTGTTTCCTCCTGACTGACTTTCCATCTGGCAACCTCGATGACCCGAGGAGGAAAATATCGTTAAGATGTTTGGCTGCCGGATGAGGTGTGTGATTAGCTTTTACTAGATATGGATATGTTACTTATTTTCTATTGGTATTTTGGTCTGTTTTATGTTTAAATTTCTTTGTTTATTTTAAATGTTAGTAAATGCAAAGAGGACTGTGGATTAAAGAGACTCAAATTGCAGACATGTTTCATGCAGCATTTCCTGATATCACTGAGGGCAAAGGTAAAGGCAGGTGTTCATCTAAGCTACCGCATCAGTAAATCTAATCTGGATGAGGCTGATGAAACTCTCTGACCCATATTTTCAGATTACACGTGCGCCCCTCTGATTTGAGCGAGTAATCTATGAGGCCGCTGGGTCGATTTGACTTCTGGAGCCAAATGGAGAAAAATCTTTTGCTGTGTTACTGAGTGCAATGCTTTCTTTTTCAGGACAGATCAGTTCATACACAGATTCACACATTCATACTTGGAAGCTGTCCGGAGAAACTACTGGCCACTGAGCAGATCCACTCACTCCACTGGGACCTAAAGCTGAAAGGCACCTCAGCGGTGGTAATGAGGCAGAGAAACACTGCTCCTTCACTTACTAACCCAACATGTCCTGCTGTTCTGGAGAATGAACCACATCTTTCTTCACAGTCTTACTTTCCTAGTCTTAAAGCAAGTAATTTCCAATCAGGGGTATACCTGGAAACATTGTGGGAAAGCCCAGCTAACTACAAAATGTAGCAAAAGAACATGCATTAGGAACTTTAAGCAAAAAAAAAGACTGGTGGAAAGCTGATCTTTGGTAAACTGATTGTCACAGCCACTGATCTGCAGCTGAGGATGAAAACAAACTTTGTTCATTAGTTGAGTGCTAAACCCTAAACTCAGAAAAACATCCTCACATTCCATTTGTTTACAGGCAAACAGCCTTCATCAGATCAGATCTTCAGTTTGTTGTTGATCATATTTATGGAGACCATCCAGTTCATGCAAAGTGCAGACTGAAGGAGCAGTTATGGTAAAAAAAAATCCACTAGTGCATCCATTCTGCAGCTATATGGTCACAAAACATACACGAGGAAGTATATGGGGAAATAAATATATTCTGCTTCTTTGGTTCTCATGAAGAGAGGCAGAATAAATATTGAGTAATGTAACCTGTCCCCTGACAGCTGGAAATTACATGAGCTGTCTCTAAAATGCAGTGATGTATGGCTCCAACACAGCTTTGAACGCCAACATCAACAATCAATTTGGCCTCACTTCAAAGTATTCGCCGCAGCAACTTATATTTCCACACTGACCACTGATGACTTTTACAAATCTTGACTTTCAAAAGATGCTGAGCAGAAAAAAAAAAGAAAAAAGTGACAAATTACTCCCTTCTGCAGAGCACTGCTCACATAATGCATCACATCATGGATGCTGGAGGGCGGAGGTGTGCAGCGAACCCACAGTAAACTGACACATTGCTTCAGTGAATATGGCAGGAAGCAAATGCTGGACTGCCAAGCCAAACACGCTCAGACCTCCTATCAGTTTATGAATGTAATGGATCCAGCAGGCAGACTGAGCCTGTTGGCCTCCAGGGGCCCTTTGAATGTGCCACGGCACATAAGAAACTGTGTGGAGCCGGTGTTCGCTTGGCAGATCAGGCTTTTTGAGTGAGCTGAGGCGTGCGCACAGTGCAACCATTCAGACATCTCACAGAGGAGAGATGAAGAGAGAATGAGCAGGTCTTTATGGACAAACAGCAGGAAAATGACTGTTATATAACAATAACACTGTATGATGGGAATGCCTACAGTCTCTGGTGAACTGATGAAAGGAGACATGCATGTGGATGGCCTGTGACAAAACTTTTACATTTCAATACATTTTTATTGCGTTCTATATCTATTTATGGGTAGATGGAGGTCACGTGTGCAAACAGTTTGCACCCTCGTTCATATTTCAGTTGTATTTTTGGTAACCAGCTGCTCACATTCAGAACTTAAATGGCACTAATTGACCAGCATGTGTCAAATACTCGAACCTGAACACTGAAATAGTTTTTAATTGCTGTAATTATTCCTCTTGGCAACACCAACCCCTTAAAGATCCCTTTCATCCTGAGTCTGATGTATTGTAATGGTTAGAGGACAGAGCCTGTAGTCCTCAGTTTAGTGGAATAACACACGAAAAAATGATCTGAAGGTAATTTGAGGCTAAAACAGCCTGAGTTAAAAAAAAAAAAAAAAATCCAAATGAGCAACTTGCAAAGTTTATACTTTTATCACCAGATCCCATATTTAAGTTATCTTCAGAACAAAAAACGAAGAACTGACATCCTATTGCAAAGA